>JAXCGZ010013764.1:0-22500 GCA_037179515.1 Halocaridina rubra | reverse complement strand
AAATACAAATCGACCAGTATGTTTACTGCTAGATCTCTCTCATTCTCCATCTCTAAAATTTCTGCTCCTGCTATTGAGTATTCATTCTTGGGCCATCTCGAACTTGTATCCATTCTCGTTACCTCACATTTTGAAGTATTAAATTTCATTAGTCACTATTCTGACCACTCATGCAGGCTATTTGGGCCTTCCTGAACTTCTCTACCAATGTTCTCGTCTCTTAATTTCTTCACATTCTTTGCATCACCTGCAAATGTATTCAAAAATGAATCAACAAACTGGCAGGTCAATTATGTATTCAGGGGAAAAAATAGCCCAAAAGACTAACCATTCTTCAGTCGGATACTGGGTGTCTTACTCCAACCCTCTGTTCCCTTCGCTTTAAGGAAGTTTTTATTCATTCTAAGACATTTCCACCTATTCTTGCCATTACTGACAGCTTCTTAATAAGTCTCCCATGTGGGACCGTATCAAATGCCTTCTGAAAATCTAAGAACATATAATCCGTTTAGCCCTCTCTTTCCTGTAAAATCTGGTTTACTTCATCATAATATTCGAATAAGTTTGTTACTGTTGATCTAATTCTCTAAAACCATATTGTCTCATTGACAAAAAGTTGAAGGATTCCAAGTGATGTGTGTGTGTGTGTTTGTGATTACCTAATTGTGATTACCAAATTGTGTTTACGGGAAAGAGCCAAAGTTCGTATCTTCCCGTCTCCTGATCGGTTCCATTTTATACTTAGTGATACTTATCATACCTGTCCTTAAAACTATGGATTGAGATAGCATTAACTACCTCCTCGCTAAGCCAATTCCAATTATCAACTACTCTTGCACTGAAAAAGTATTTCCTTACATCCTGCAAAGAAGTTTTCTTACGAAGCTTCAAACTATGACCTCTAGTTCTGGAGCCAGCCATATCAAAATATCGATCCCTATCCACTCTATCATAACCATGAAGGAATTTAAAGACTGTCACCATATCCCCACTCATTCTTCTAGCTTCGAGTGATGGTAAGTCTAATTCCCTCAGCCTCTCATCATAACTGAGATTGCGTATTTCTGGCACTAGTTTCGTGGCATGTCTTTGAACTTTTTCAAGCTTAGCTATGTGCTTTTTCAAGTGCGGATTCCAAAAGGGGGCTGCATATTCGACTTTTGGCCTCACATAGGTTACATAAATATTTCTGAACATTTCCTTTTCCATGTGCCTGAAGGCTACCCTTACATTTGATAACAGTGCATATGCTGCCCTTACTATGTCATTTATATGTATTTCTGGAGACAAATCTGCCACTATGTTTACTCCTAGATCTCTCTCATTTTCTGTCTCTTGAAGTTGTACTCCAGCCACCGAATAGTCAAGTTTGGGCCTTCTTGCACTTGTACCCATTCTCATTACCTTACATTTTGAAGTATTGAATTTCATTAGCCACTTTTCTGACCACTCATGCAGATTATTTGGATCCTCCTGAAGTTCTCTACCATTGTTCTCGTTTTTTACTTTCTTCACAATCTTTGCATCATCTGCAAACATATTCATGAATGAATTTACACACTCTGGTAGGTCATTTACATATACAAGGAACAAAAGTGGCCCTAAAACTGAACCCTGTGGAACTCCACTACTAACTCTTCTCCATTCAGACACTGAGTGTCTTACTCTAACCCTCTGTTCCCTTCCTTCTAAGTAAGTTTTTATCCATTCCAAAACATTTCCACCTATTCTAGCCATTGGTTGCAGCTTCCTAATAAGTCTCCCATGTGGAACAGTGTCAAACGCTTTCTGGAAGTCTAGGAATATGCAATCTGCCCAGCCCTCTCTTTCCTGTAAGATTTGGCTTACCTCATCATAAAATTCTAATAAGTTTGTTACTGTTGATCTACCTTCTCTGAAGCCATGTTGCCTCACTGACAAAAAGTTGAAGGATTCCAAGTGAAGAGAGATATTTTTCCTTAGTAGTTTCTCCATAACTTTGCAAACTATGCTGGTCAAGGAAACTGGTCTATAGTTCAGAGCCGTATCCCTCCTTCCCTTTTTGAAGATAGGTATCACATTTGCTTGTTTCCAGCATCTTGGAATCTCCCCCGACTCCAGTGACTCCTTAAATATGATACTTAGTGCCACTGATATTGTGTGTGTGTGTGTGTGTGTGTGTGTGTGTGTGTGTGTGTGTGTGTGTGTGTGTGTGTGTGTGTGATTACCTAATTGATTACCTAATTGTGTTTACGGGAAAGAGCCCAAAGCTCGTATCTTCCCGTCTCCTGATCGGTTCCATTTTTAGACTTGGTGATACTTATCGTACCTGTCCTTAAAACTATGGATTGAGATAGCATTAACTACCTCCTCGCTTAGCGAATTCCAATTATCAACTACTCTTACACTGAAAAAGTATTTCCTTACATCCTGCAAAGAAGTTTTCTTACGAAGCTTCAAACTATGACCTCTAGTTCTAGAGCCAGCCATATCGAAATATCGATCCCTATCCACTCTATCATAACCATGAAGGAATTTAAAGACTGTCACCATATCCCCCCTTACTCTTCTAGCTTCGAGTGATGGCAAGTCTAATTCCCTCAGCCTCTCATCATAACCGAGATTGCATATTTCTGGCACCAGTTTCGTGGCATGTCTTTGAACTTTTTCAAGCTTAGCTATGTGCTTTTTCAAGTGCGGATTCCAAAAGGGGGCTGCATATTCGAGTTTTGGCCTCACATAGGTTACATAAATATTTCTGAACATTTCCTTTTCCATGCTGCCCTTACTACGCCATTTATATGTATTTCTGGAGACAAATCTGCCAGTATGTTTACTCCTAGATCTCTCTCATTTTCTGTCTCTTGAAGTTGTACTCCAGCCACCGAGTAGTCAAGCTTGGGCCTTCTTGCACTTGTACCCATTCTCATTACCTTACATTTTGAGGTATTGAATTTCATTAGCCACTTTTCTGACTACTCATTCAGATTATTTAGATCCTCCTGAAGTTCTCTACCATTGTTCTCGTTTTTTACTTTCTTCACAATATTTGCATCATCTGCAAACATATTCATGAATGAATTTACAGACTCTGGTAGGTCATTTACATATACAAGGAACAAAAGTGGCCCTAAAACTGAACCCTGTGGAACTCCACTACTAACTCTTCTCCATTCAGACACTGAGTGTCTTACTCTAACCCTCTGTTCCCTTCCTTCTAAGTAAGTTTTTATCCATTCCAAGACATTTCCACCTATTCTAGCCATTGATTGCAGCTTCCTAATAAGTCTCCCATGTGGAACAGTGTCAAACGCTTTCTGGAAGTCTAGGAATATGCAATCTGCCCAGCCCTCTCTTTCCTGTAAGATTTGGCTTACCTCATCATAAAATTCTAATAAGTTTGTGTGTGTGTGTGTGTGTGTGTGTGTGTGTGTGTGTGTGTGTGTGTGTGTGTGTGTGTGTGTGTGTGTGTGTGTGTGTGTGTGATTACCTAATTGTGTTTACGGGAAAGAGCCCAAAGCTCGTTAAAAGAGTGTGTGTGTGTGTGTGTGTGTGTGTGTGTGTGTGTGTGTGTGTGTGTGTGTGTGTGTGTGTGTGTGTGTGTGCAAAGATGCGACCGGGAGAGTGAAACAATGCAGAATCGTGACGCTTCCAAGAATACTTCATACATCTTCAAGGTTGCCTCTGAAAACAAGATAAAACAGCTTCTAAGCAAGAAAATATTCCTTCTATTCATGCACACTTATATGTATGTATGTATGTATGTATGTATGTATGTATGTATGTGTTTTATGACAATAATAATAATAATAATAATAATAATAATAATAATAATAATAATAATAATAATAATAATAATAATAATAATAATAATAATAATAATATGATAAAAAAGTTAAAACAAGAAATAAAAAACAAAAAACAAACTTTATATAAACAATAAAAGATTGAAATAAAAAGCTGAATCGTTCGTTCGTTCCAGTTTTACGTTACGGACTCCCTTTTCAACCAAGGGCTAGGACGGTTGCCTCCTTGCGAAGGACTTGTTTTGGCATATGTAATCGTTACCCTGAGTGCATGCCCTTGCTAACCTCAGAATATAATAAAACAATAAACAATCATCATCATAATCATAACCATTATTATTATTATTATTATAATTATTATTATTATTATTATTATTATTATTATTATTATTATTATTATTATTATTATTATTATTATTATTATTATTATTATTATTATTATTATTATTATTATTATTAATTCCTCAACTTCTTACCTGTGCCATTAATGTCATAAGATTCCATAATCTGAACAACATAATTAATTTCATACTTTTTTAACACACCCATTAAGACAATTCTTCCATGTGTATTCTTAATGTCAAAAACTGTAATGAAACGTCATATATGATGAAATAAATTCATTATTATGGACATTTTACACATCATTAAACTAAATAATATATCACTATATACATCTCCCTATTCTCCCTTGATATGTATGTATGTATGTATGTATGTATTTATGTATGTACGTATGTATGCACGTATGTATTTATGTATGTATGTATGTATGCATTTATGTATGTATGTATGTATGTATGTATGTATGTATGTATGTATGTATGTATGTATGTATGTATGTATGTATGTATGTATGTATGTATGCATTTATGTATGTATGTATGTATGTATGTATGTATGTATGTATGTAGGTAGGTAGGTAGGTATGTAAATATGTTTCCATATGTATGTATGCAATGCGAGCATGTGTGTGTGTGTGCATGCATTCTGTATCTGTGTATCTTTTATTTGCCTGAGAATTTATTTATATCTCTATCTGTCTATGTATCTACATCTATGGTTATCTACCTTATCTACCCATCTACGAAAATGTTACTAACCTGTCTTCAGCATTCGTAGTACCGTTCTTTAGCTACTTTACACATTTTATACCTCTGTCCTAAATTAGGGTATTAATTTGGTCATGCTGATAAAATTAGCTAAGAAGAATCCATGCAAAAAGCACCGTTTTGTGTCAAAATTAGTCCCCTTTTGAAAAAGGTGAACAAAGACAGATTGGAGCTACGGGATTAAGGTTGGATGCACAGCCTAAGGCCCCGTGATGATATCAAAACCAGGTCAGTCGTTTCCCACTTGTAAGCTACTCCAGCCCTAAGAAAAATCTGTAGGGGAAGAAAATATATATATATATATATATATATATATATATATATATATATATATATATATATATATATATATATATATATGCATACATACATACATATATACGCACGGGCACACACACACACACACACACACACACACACACACACACACACACAAAAGAGCAAGAAATGACTACCTAAGTAAAAGGAGAGAGGCAGAGAAAGATTATGAGAGGGACATCACCAGGAAGGCTAAAGAAAATCCCAAGCTTTTCCACAGCTTTATCAGAGGAAAACTGAAGGTAAAAGAACAGGTTTTAAGGCTAAAGAGAGCGGATGGAAGCATCACTGAGACGGACGAAGAGATCTGCAAAGAATTGAACAAGGAGTTTCAGTCAGTATTTACAGTAGAAAATACCCCACCCCCTCAGATTGCAGTGATAGAAGCTCAAGGGCCGGTATTAGAGAACATCAACCTTACAGCCACAGAGGTATGCAAAGCGCTGATGGATTTAGATGTTCATAAAGCTACAGGTCCTGATGACATATCCCCTCATGTGCTTAAAAAATGCGCAAACACAATATCAGTGGCACTAAGTATCATATTTAAGGAGTCATTGGAGTCGGGGGAGATTCCAAGATGCTGGAAACAAGCAAATGTGATACCTATCTTCAAAAAGGGAAGGAGGGATACGGCTCTGAACTATAGACCAGTTTCCTTGACCAGCATAGTTTGCAAACTTATGGAGAAACTACTAAGGAAACATATCTCTCTTCACTTGGAATCCTTCAACTTTTTGTCAGTGAGGCAACATGGCTTCAGAGAAGGAAGATCAACAGTAACAAACTTATTAGAATTTTATGATGAGGTAAGCCAAATCTTACAGGAAAGAGAGGGCTGGGCAGATTGCATATTCCTAGACTTCCAGAAAGCGTTTGACACTGTTCCACATGGGAGACTTATTAGGAAGCTGCAATCAA
The DNA here is from genome assembly GCA_037179515.1 of Halocaridina rubra. Classification (NCBI taxonomy): domain Eukaryota; kingdom Metazoa; phylum Arthropoda; class Malacostraca; order Decapoda; family Atyidae; genus Halocaridina; species Halocaridina rubra. Next base: position 16,364 of record JAXCGZ010013764.1, on the reverse strand, counting down.
TGGCTAGAATAGGTGGAAATGTCTTGGAATGGATAAAAACTTACTTAGAAGGAAGGGAACAGAGGGTTAGAGTAAGACACTCAGTGTCTGAATGGAGAAGAGTTAGTAGTGGAGTTCCACAGGGTTCAGTTTTAGGGCCACTTTTGTTCCTTGTATATGTAAATGACCTACCAGAGTCTGTAAATTCATTCATGAATATGTTTGCAGATGATGCAAAGATTGTGAAGAAAGTAAAAAACGAGAACAATGGTAGAGAACTTCAGGAGGATCTAAATAATCTGCATGAGTGGTCAGAAAAGTGGCTAATGAAATTCAATACCTCAAAATGTAAGGTAATGAGAATGGGTACAAGTGCAAGAAGGCCCAAGCTTGACTACTCGGTGGCTGGAGTACAACTTCAGGAGACAGAAAATGAGAGAGATCTAGGAGTAAACTTATTGGCAGATTTGTCTCCAGAAATACATATAAATGGCGTAGTAAGGGCAGCATATGCATTCTTATCAAATGTAAGGGTAGCCTTCAGGCACATGGACAAGGAAATGTTCAGAAATATTTATGTAACCTATGTGAGGCCAAAACTCGAATATGCAGCCCCCTTTTGGAATCCGCACTTGAAAAAGCACATAGCTAAGCTTGAAAAAGTTCAAAGACATGCCACGAAACTGGTGCCAGAAATACGCAATCTCGGTTATGATGAGAGGCTGAGGGAATTAGACTTGCCATCACTCGAAGCTAGAAGAGTAAGGGGGGATATGGTGACAGTCTTTAAATTCCTTCATGGTTATGATAGAGTGGATAGGGATCGATATTTCGATATGGCTGGCTCTAGAACTAGAGGTCATAGTTTGAAGCTTCGTAAGAAAACTTCTTTGCAGGATGTAAGGAAATACTTTTTCAGTGTAAGAGTAGTTGATAATTGGAATTCGCTAAGCGAGGAGGTAGTTAATGCTACCTCAATCCATAGTTTTAAGGACAGGTATGATAAGTATCACTAAGTCTAAAAATGGAACCGATCAGGAGACGGGAAGATACGAGCTTTGGGCTCTTTCCCGTAAACACAATTAGGTAATCACAATTAGGTAATCACACAGATAATGTGTTGGATATTGAAAAAATTGAGTATGAACCACCAATTGGAAAGAGTGACCACTGTGTGTTGTTGATGGAGTATATCATTGAAGATATTCTTCCTGAGAGTAGAGGCACTGAGGACATGAGGAGGAACTATCCGAAAGGAGATTACATCAAAATGAATGAGCTTTTTGCAGTTATTGACTGGAGAACCTTATTTTACAACAAATCTGTACAAGAAATGTATGACATCTTTTGTGAGAAATATGGGAAGATAGTAGATTGCTGCATACCTGCCACCAAAGTAGGTGTAATTCATGCCAGAGAGAAATGGTTCGATACTGGGTGTAAAAGAGCTAAGGAGTGGAGAGACAAATGCTGGAAAAGGTATAGGAGGAGAAAAAACATAAATGCCTGGCAAACCTACAAAAGAGCAAGAAATGACTACCTAAGTAAAAGGAGAGAGGCAGAGAGAGACTATGAGAGGGACATCACCAGGAAGGCTAAAGAAAATCCCAAGCTTTTCCACAGCTTTATCAGAGGAAAACTGAAGGTAAAAGAACAGGTTTTAAGGCTAAAGAGAGCGGATGGAAGCATCACTGAGACGGATGAAGAGATCTGCAAAGAATTGAACAAGGAGTTTCAGTCAGTATTTACAGTAGAAAATACCCCACCCCCTCAGATTGCAGTGATAGAAGCTCAAGGGCCGGTATTAGAGAACATCAACCTTACAGCCACAGAGGTATGCAAAGCGCTGATGGATTTAGATGTTCATAAAGCTACAGGTCCCGATGACATATCCCCTTATGTGCTTAAAAAATGCGCAAACACAATATCAGTGGCACTAAGTATCATATTTAAGGAGTCACTGGAGTCGGGGGAGATTCCAAGATGCTGGAAACAAGCAAATGTGATACCTATCTTCAAAAAGGGAAGGAGGGATACGGCTCTGAACTATAGACCAGTTTCCTTGACCAGCATAGTTTGCAAAGTTATGGAGAAACTACTAAGGAAACATATCTCTCTTCACTTGGAATCCTTCAACTTTTTGTCAGTGAGGCAACATGGCTTCAGAGAAGGTAGATCAACAGTAACAAACTTATTAGAATTTTATGATGAGGTAAGCCAAATCTTACAGGAAAGAGAGGGCTGGGCAGATTGCATATTCCTAGACTTCCAGAAAGCGTTTGACACTGTTCCACATGGGAGACTTATTAGGAAGCTGCAATCAATGGCTAGAATAGGTGGAAATATTTTGGAATGGATAAAAACTTACTTAGAAGGAAGGGAACAGAGGGTTAGAGTAAGACACCCAGTGTCTGAATGGAGAAGAGTTAGTAGTGGAGTTCCACAGGGTTCAGTTTTAGGGCCACTTTTGTTCATTGTATATGTAAATGACCTACCAGAGTCTGTAAATTCATTCATGAATATGTTTGCAGATAATGCAAAGATTGTGAAGAAAGTAAAAAACGAGAACAATGGTAGAGAACTTCAGGAGGATCTAAATAATCTGCATGAGTGGTCACAAAAGTGGCTAATGAAATTCAATACTTCAAAATGTAAGGTAATGAGAATGGGTACAAGTGCAAGAAGGCCCAAGCTTGACTACTCGGTGGCTGGAGTACAACTTCAAGAGACAGAAAATGAGAGAGATCTAGGAGTAAACATAGTGGCAGATTTGTGTCCAGAAATACATATAAATGGCATAGTAAGGGCAGCATATGCATTCTTATCAAATGTAAGGGTAGCCTTCAGGCACATGGACAAGGAAATGTTCAGAAATATTTATGTAACCTATGTGAGGCCAAAACTCGAATATGCAGCCCCCTTTTGGAATCCGCACTTGAAAAAGCACATAGCTAAGCTTGAAAAAGTTCAAAGACATGCCACGAAACTGGTGCCAGAAATACGCAATCTCAGTTATTATGAGAGGCTGAGGGAATTAGACTTACCATCACTCGAAGCTAGAAGAGTGAGGGGGGATATGGTGACAGTCTTTAAATTCCTTCATGGTTATGGTAGAGTGGATAGGGATGGATATTTTGATATGGCTGGCTCTAGAACTAGGGGTCATAGTTTGAAGCTTCGTAAGAAAACTTGTTTGCAGGATGTAAGGAAATACTTTTTCAGTGTAAGAGTAGTTGATAATTGGAATTGGCTAAGCGAGGAGGTAGTTAATGCTATCTCAATCCATAGTTTTAAGGACAGGTATGATAAGTATGACTAAGTATAAAATGGAACCGATGAGGAGACGGGAAGATACGAGCTTTGGGCTCTTTCCCGTAAACACAATTAGGTAATCTCACACACACACACACACACACACACACACACACACACACACACACACACACACACACACACACACACTATATATATATATATATATATATATATATATATATATATATATAATATATATATATATATATATATATATATATATCATTACATTTGACAAGTCACAACACTTCCCATATGTTTCTTTTTGCTCTCTTTTTCCGCGTTTTTGCTATATTTATGGAATGTCTACAGCTTATGGCCCACAGTACTCGGCATAGAGGGGTGCTAAGAATCTCCAAGGATCTTATTGACTCCCCCATTTGCGCGAGGTGGTAGTAATGGTTCTGCCTTTAACCTTGTAGCTCCTGATAGGTCTGCTTCTTTCATTCTTCACTTATCTAACATTCGTGGCCTAAACTCTCATCTTTCGTCTATAGAACAGCACTTGGTTACATCCCTCCCCAATATCCTCCTTCTCTCTCAAACGCAGCTGCCAAGCCATTCTTCCACTGACCCATTTCATATCTCTCACTAAAACCTGTATTAGTGCCTATTTTTTTTATATGAGTGTCACGCCGGGACAGGCATAAAAACTGCTCTCATCAATAAAGGCCCGGGCATGAGAAATCATTAAGACAAAGGAAAAGAAAAAGGTTATGAGTAAGGCAGAGTTGAGGTAAGGATACACAAAGGAAAAGGACTAAGTAAAAGAAAATAGTCAAAGTACTGAGGACCTTGAGATATGGAGGATTAGGCCCTGAGATGACGATAGATCCGCTTTTCCGAGAAAAATCGCTTATAAGAATTTGGAGAGACAGAAGGAGGATGAAAGTTCCAGAGTCTGGAGGTAGATGGGAAGAAGCAGTACCTGCACTGACCAATCCGAAAGCTACAAATCTCCTCACAGTACCAGTGAGACGTGGCTGCTTGACGAATGATACGCGGCCTCGGCAGTGGGATAGGGATGGTGAGTGCCAATTCATCAAAGCAGTGATGGAAGTAGAAGCAATAGAAAAGAGAAACGGATGATACCTTACGGTGAAGAGAAAGAGAATCCAGATTAGAAGTAAGAGAAGGATCATTGATGAGTCTGACTGCCTTAGATTCAACCCTATCAAGGAGATAAGTATAAGAAGTACCCCAGATGTGTGAGCAGTTTTCTAAGCAGGGAAGGATAAGACCTTTATAGATTTTAAGTAATTGTAAAGAGGAAAATTAGTGACGAAAACGAAACAGAAGCCCCAATATTTTGGATGCAGATTTAGAAATTCGGCTTATATGATTCCTCCAAGACAAGTTAGAGGTTATATGGAATCCTAATATATTGATAGACATATATGTTAATAGACATATTGCAAAGCTCTATTTAATCTATCTACCTTGGCTGTTTCCCCCTTTAATTGGGGGGTAGCCGACATCAAGAAAGGAAAACAAATAGGGGGATTACTTTACTCTATGGGCAATGACGAGGGAGCTAGCGACCGTTCAGATGACACTGCTGGAGTGCCACAGCCCATCCTCCCGGCTCTTCCACAACCTGTGTCGCTTCACAACTGCCAACTCCTCCTACTGCCCCTACCACAGGGCTACCTCTGTAAGATGCAGCCCCGTGGTAACAGCAGATGCCCATCAGAGCTGCGTCACAATCGCTCGCCACTCATTCCTATTCCTAGCACGCTCGCTTGCTTCCCTCACATCCATCCTCCTATCATTCAGGGCTCTTCTTACTCCATCCATCCATCCAAACCTAGGCCTCACTCTAGTATTTCTCCCATCAACTCTCGCATTCATCACCTTTTCAGCAGCCTTTCATCATCCATCCTTTCCACATGGCCAAACCATCTCAGAACATTCATATCTACTCTGGCTGCAATTTCTCTCCTCACACTCGTTCTTGCTCTCACCACTTCATTCCTAACCCTATCCAATCGAGATACACCAATCATACTCCTCAGGCATTTCATCTCAAACACATTTAGTTTCCGTCTCTCACTTACTTTCATACCCCATAACTCTGATCCATACATCACAGTTGGCACAACCACTTTCTCATACAAAACTTTCTTAACATTCATTTCCAACCCTCTATTCTTCATGGACCTTAAATCTCTTGACTTTGATGTTCTCTGCTGAAAATCTATCTCTCAACTATCACTATATTCTTCTGCTTCTGTTCTCCAAAATACACTGACTTTGTGTCTTTCTTTGACTATCTACCCTCTTGCCATGAGTCCTTGCTATCTTCTCACCCACATGCTGAAGTTCTCGATAATGAAGACTTCAATGTACACCACACTGAGTGGCTTAATTCTTCTCATATTGATGTGGGAGGAAGTGAGGCCCTTGCTTTCTCTATTACACATGATCTGGAGAAAGTTATCAAACATCCTACTCGTGTTCCTGATAGACAGGAACATGCAGCTAGCACTTTTGACCTATTTCATACCTCTAATCCTTCAAAATACTCATATTCTGCGGTTTACCCTCTTGGTAAATCTGACCACTTTGTGATCTCAATCTCTTCCATTTTCGCTCCCCCTCCATCAATTCCTCCTACTCAGCACCGTCTTTGGCAATTTGAGCATACCAAACATGAAGATATGGATAATATCATCTTTGACTTCCTGTGGGATGACTACTGCTTTCGGTCCCGCAATCCTGATCAGCTAGCCTTAAAAGTTACCGAGATCATAACCTCGGGAATGGAGCCGTTCATTCCCTACTCTATGAAAACTTTTTCTCACCCTAATCCTTGGTTTGACCGTGCCTGCTCCATGCTTATTCAGGCCAGGGATTGGACACACTAATCGTACCAAGCCTCTCCTTCTGATCTGACTCGCTCTGCTTATACTACAGCTAAGGATCATTGTACTGCTCAGATTCAAAGGTCTAAAGCTTCCTTTGTAAGAAGGAAAATTGACGACCTTAACTCCTCTCCCACTGATAAATCTATCTGGTCCTTAGCCAAAACCTCTCTAAAAACTGCTGTAACTCAAGTTTTCTCCCTCTCATTCGTTCTGATGTTTCTATAGCTTCCTCTCCCACTGACAAAGCCACTCTCTTTGGTTCTCATTTTTCTGCCAATTCTTCCAAAAACGATTCCAGCATGCCTGTCCCTCATTTTTTACCCCTCTCTAATCCTATGCCCTCCCTTATCATTTCTTCACGCAAAGTTCATAAGGTTCTTCGTTCGCTAGAGATGAACAAGGCATCTGGTCCCGATGATATCCCTGCAAGGTTCTTTAAAGCGCTTGCAGATGAACTTGCTCTAGTGCTTTGCCGTCTTTTTTGCATCATTCTCTTAACCAGTATCAATCCTTCATCTTTGAAGCATGCTCTAGTCCAACCTGTTCCTAAGAAGGGCGACCACTCCTTTGTTTCGGTTTTACGTCACAGACTCCCTTTTCTACCAAGGGCTAGGACGGTTGCCTTCATGCGAAGGACTTGCTTTGGCAGATATTCCTTCAAATACCTATGTATTCCCCTAACCTCTTCAATCACTAAAGTTTTTGAAACTTTGTTCAATTCTCATTTCTCAAAATGTCTTAAATCTAACTCATTTATCTCCGATCGCCAGTATGGCTTCCACAAGGCAAGATCCACTGGTGACCTCTTGTCTTATCTTACTCGTTTATGGTCATCTTCTCTGAGGAACTATAGAGAATCCTCTGTCGTCGCCCTTGATATCTCTAAGGCTATTGACAGAGTATGGCACAAGGCTTTGTTGGCCAAACTCCCTGCTTATGACTTTATCCCTTCTCTTTGTTCTCTGATTTCCAGATTTCTTTCTGACCATTTCAGATCTGTGGTTGCTAACGGTGCAACAACTAACCCATTCCCTGTTACCAGTGGTGTCCCAACGGGCATTGCTTTTTCACCTATTCTGTTCCTTCTCTTCATCAACGATCTTCTTCAGTTCCCATCCTCCTCTCTTCTTCACGCCTATGCCGACGATTCTACCCTTCATTTTTCCTCCGCCTTTTCTACACAGCCTTCATTTGCTACTCGTACTCAGTCCCGTTTCACTCGATCTATTATTCTCAACTCCAATTTGCAGAGGGTATCAGAGTTGGGCACCCAAAATTTAGTTAAATTTAATGCTTCCAAGACAGTTTCTGGCTATCTCTTTATTATCTTCTCCTCCAGATAGCCCTATTGTCTTCGAAACAAATGAAATTTACCCTCTTAATTTTATTAACATAGTAGGTATCCAGTTAGCGTTTAACTTGTTTTGGAGGAATCACATAATCCAAATTTCTAAATCTGCATCCACAAAATTGCGGGTTCTGTTTCATATTCGTCATGACTTTTCCTCTTTCAAGGTACCTAACTTCTATAAAAGTCTAATCCTTCCCTGCTAAGAATACTGCTTGTACATCTGGGGTGCTTCTTCATATACGTGTCTCTTTGATAGGGATGAATCTAGGGCAGTCAGACTCATTAATGAACCTTTACTCACTTCTAATCTAGATTTCCTTTCTCTTCGCAGTAAGGTATCATCATTCTCTCTTTTCTAATGCTAATTTTTCCATCGCTACTCTGATGAGTTGACGAGTTGCATCCCTCTCCCACTGACAAGGCCTCGTCTTACAGGTACTGTGTGGAGATTTGTAGCTCGCGGATTGGTCAGTGAAGCGACTGCTTCTTCCCATCTACCTTCAGACTATGGAACTCTCTTCCTCATTCTTTCATAATTCTCATAATGTATATTACTTCATAAAAACGAATCTATCGTCATCTGAGGGCCTAATCCTGCCATATCTCTAGGTCCTCAGTACATCGAGTATTCTTTTAGCCTATCCTTTTCTTATGGAGTATCGCTAACTCATCTCTGCCTTGTCCTTAACCTTTTAGTTTTCCTTTGTCTTAACGTTTTCTTCGTACCCGGGCCTTTATTGATGAGGTCAACATATATATATATATATATATATATATATATATATATATATATATATATATATATATATATATATATATATATATATATATATATAAATGCTATGCATTTGTTTCGGTTATTTCATTTCAGAGGCCTATATAAACACATGTCACTAAAAGGAAATGACAATAAATAAAAGAAAAAGTAACAAGGAGCAAAAATACATCTCTAGGCATACATAAGAAAGGACAAAAAAATGATCGCGGATTTCAACATACACAGAAAATAATATGTATATTCTAACGAAGACAAAAGTAATGGATATTTTTTTAGAAATTCAATAATCTAACACGAAAAATTAAAAAATAAATATTCACAAAGCACCTCGCTTTAATAATGGTTAGAAGTTTTCACATCCTAAATTACATAAGAAACTCACACACACTGGCACAAATACACACACACGTATATATATATATATATATATATATATATATATATATATATATATATATATATATATATATATATATATATATATATATATATATATATATATATATTAATACATAAATATACATACACACAAAAATGCAAAGCATGCGACTAAATAGACAAGCAAACAAGCAAACCTGATCATAAAAGAAAGGGCAAGATCATATTCTTCTGACATCTTGTCAAAGTTAATAAGAAAATAATATAATAAATATAAATAAAAATAAAAATAGGAAGTAGGAGGTAATTCGGTCGTTCAGATTCACTTAGAAATAAATCAAGGTGACTTTATGGCACCCACATTACAGGGCCTAAGCAAAGGGATCTCGCATGATGACACATAAAAAGAAACATTCATAAGGACATAAAAGGGTAGAAAAGTGTGTGAGAGAGAGAGAGAGAGAGAGAGAGAGAGAGAGAGAGAGAGAGAGAGAGAGAGAGAGAGAGAGAGAGAGAGAGAGAGAGAGCGCGCAAAAATTATCTCACCAAGATGATGACGAGAGAGATTGACGAGAGAGAGAGAGAGATTATTTTATTTTATTAATTTATTGCACCAAGGCGTCAGACATTACATGATCACATAAAAAATCAATGGCAACATAATTATTCAAATGGATACACAACCAAGAATAGTACATAGTTTACAGGAAGATGTACACATAGATAAAACATTGCTACATATTAACACACAACCCACAGTATGGCAGCACAAAGTACATTATATACAAAAGAGAAGCTCAGAGAAGCACAGAACACACAAACACATTACAAACAAAAACAAAACAGCATTATACAGTAACAAACAAAGAAAATATACAATAAAATATACAATAAAATATACAATACAATATAATTAATGGCCACCAAAGTGAGAATAACGAGCAAGAATAACATCAAGGTTGTCATCATGAAGCAAAAACGAGCAGATCTGTATTAAGTTCTGACCTCGTGGTAAAACATCTCTCACTGTGGGGCACTGAAGATAATAGTGGTCAAGAGTGTTAGCATTAGGAGTGCATAATTACAGGAGGTGTACTGTGGCATATCTAGAGTCTGGGAGACCTGCCATAAAGGCCGATACCCCATTCTGAGCCGAGCACTAACTACATTGTGTTTCCACACCATTAACCTGCGTCTGCGATACTTGTAGCGACTGTGAAGAAAGTGATCATGGTGCTGTATGGACACACTGTTGGCCCTCTCCATGTCCCTGCGCCAGACCGTCATGGAAAAACCCAGCTGAGTAGATGATGTTACATAGGCATCGGAGGGAGGGCTCAGCATCCACAGCATGCCCATCCAGCATACAGACCGCCTTGGCAAGACAATCCGCCATGTCATTGCCAGTCAGCCCAATGTGAGAGGGCGTCCATACAAACGACACAACAAGAGAAGCATCCCGAGCGGCAGCGAGGCGACATTGTATATCTCCCACAGCACGGCCACAGATGGGTCTTGGCGAGGATAGGGCATGTAGGGCCGATTGGGAGTCACAAATTATTACCCCATTCACTCGTCGTCGAACAAGGAGAGTCACGGCATCCAAGATGGCATTCAGTTCACAGTAGGTGGAGCTCGAAGAGGTGGGTAGTCTGCGGCCAATCCATGAATCAGCCAGTACAGGCGGCTCCATGGTGGGGGAAAACACAGCACATGCCGCCCTCCCATCTGCTTCCACAGAACCATCAACATAGACGTGGTGTGCTGCAGGGACAGATGTGGACACATCAGTGATAGTCTCCAGAGATAATAGTCTCTGCAGGGGGGGATAGACATCTTTCGAGGTCGGTGTAAATGTGACAGCGGGGAGGGGGACACGCCAGGGTGGTAAATCTGGGACAGCCGCCTGCACAGGCAGGTCGATGTCAAGGCCACGGAGAATGTCACTCAACACCCTGATAAGGTTATGACCTCCTGCTCGAAGTGGGAGTCTGAGTGCGTCTGGACCCAAGGACGTCCTCATGACAGCAGAGAAGTACGGAGCAAGAATGGGGTAGTGAAGACACTTAACAGCGAAATAGGACACATTGGCATAAATCCTCTCCACAAGAGGGGGCAAGTTGAGCTCCAACTGCATCCTCACAATCAGGTAGAGAGAGAACATCCCAAGATAAATCTCATGACTCGATTCTGGAACTTTTCATGTGGCTCGAGAGCTGGTCTAGGAAGTTGACACAAGGCAGGAGACAGAAAGTCGACCACTGACCGAAGTAGTAGGATGTAGAGGGTCCTCGCCACTGGGATGGAGACACCCGCAGCATTGTTGGCAAGCCACTTGATAGGGGCAAAGCGGGGCTCCAGACAGTCAAGAAGGCTCTTCACGAAGGGATGAATTCGTTGACGTGCAGGTATAGCTGGGGTGATCCGGAATGGTGCACCTAAATATGTGTACTGTGTGCAGTGAGGGATGACATTACCACCAATGGTGAATGCGGGCAGTGCTCTGCAGTTGCGTGAAGTAAAAATCCTGCTTTTTTCTGGGGAGATAATAAAGCCACAGGAGGTAGCAGACACGTAAAAAACATGGAGCATGTGCTGCAGGTCGTGAGTTGAGGTTGTGTGGATGCATATGTCGTCCGCATAGCAGGTAACTGTAGTACCGGGGATGACAGGAAGATGATGCATAAGGATGTTGATTAAAAAAGGACTTAGCACACCCCCCCTGAGGAGTGCCCAGTTCAAACCGTTCATAGGAGCTATACGACCCTTTAAAAAGGACACGTGATGTTCTGTTGCAGAGATATCCCTGTATCCATTTCAGTATGCTCCCCCAAACTCCAAAGTCCACCAGCTGGTCAAGAATAATTTCCCTGTTGGCTATATCGAAGGCAGATTTGAGGTCCAGGAAGGCGACCACACTGGTGGGAGAAAGGCGGGTGTAGAGTTCAGCGAGGCAGTGAATTGTGCTCCGTTGTGTGTGTGAGAGAGAGAGAGAGAGAGAGAGAGAGAGAGAGAGAGAGAGAGAGAGAGAGAGAGAGAGAGAGAGAGAGAGAGAGAGAGAGAGAGAGAGAGAGAGAGAGAGAGAGAGAGAGAGAGAGAGAGAGAGAGAGAGAGAGAGAGAGAGAGAGAGAGAGAGTAAAAATTACCTCACCATGATGATGACGAGACAGATAGAAAAGAGAGAGAGAGAGAGAGAGAGAGAGAGAGAGAGAGAGAGAGAGAGAGAGAGAGAGAGAGAGAGAGAGAGAGAGATTAAATTGTTCAGTACGAACATATCCTCAACATCAACCTCCTGAGTACAATAATTTTTTCCAAATGGGGATAAATCTAATTCACCTCTGGTATTCTCCAAAGTCTGAATAAATAGAGAGGGTTGATGTTAGAAAAGGGCAACTGGCAGTAGAACTGTGAGCTATACCTAATGACAAACATCGACCACAAAGAAATTTACAAAGGATTACCGCTAAAGACAGATGAAGATTTGGTGAGCAGATAGGGCATAATTATGTCATACCTAGTCGTGGTTTGTCCAGCGTTAGTGTAAGGCATCCGAGCTTCCTCAAGGCCTTAGATAAATAAATCTAGCTATCCATATACAATGGCCTTTGTAAAGGGAGTGGCCGAGCCAAAGAACGCACATTCACCACAAATTAATAAAAGGAAATTTATCATGATCTGAATGAAGCATATTCACTCCCAAAACGACGTTCGATTTCACCAGCCCAAATATCCCTGAACCATTGAATCAGACACTACATGCATAGCTGCCTATTCCTGTCAACACATGGCATCACCAGCGCTATCAATTGATAGAATTATGCATGATAATACCATGTTGTTTTGGAATATTCCACATCAGGTCAGGACAACAAGAAAATATTAATATGAAGAAGAAGTAGAAAGTTAAGAACAAGGCGGAGATGAGGTAATGATACACATTAGGAAAAGGAGAGGCTGAAGGAATATTCGAAGCCCCAAGGACCTAGAGATATGGCAAGATTAGGCTCTGAGATGACGAAAGATCCATTTTTTTAAGGAAGATAGGTTATAAGAATTAGGAAAGACAGAAGGAAGAGAGTTCCAGAGTCTGGAGGTGGATGGGAAGAAGCAGTACCTGCACCGACCAATCCACGAGCTACAAATCTCCACACAGTACCTGTTAGATGAGGCCGCTTGGCGAGTGTGACGCGGTCTCAACAGTGGGGGAGGGATGCAACTCACCAACTCATCAAAGCAGCGATGGAAGTAGTAGCGACAGAAATGAGAAAGGGATGATACCTTACGGTGAAGAGGATGATAATGCATAAGAAAAGTAAGAGACGGGTCAGTCTGACTGCCTTAGATTCAACCCTATCAAGGAGATAAGTATAGTAAGAAGCACCCAAGATGTCCGAGCAGTATTCTAAGCAGGGACGGATAAAACATTTATAAATTTTAAGTAATTGTGAAGAGGATAATAATTACGAAAATGAAACAGCGCCCCCAATTTTTTGGATGTAGAAAAAGAGCTGCCCTGGACTTTGAGAAGCGATGGTACACCAAAAATAAAGTGCTATTTGAAGTTAACAAGATTGCTCAAAGTTTTACTGAGGATGAGATATGGCAAAGACACTTCTAAGAATCAATCTAGACTTATTTCGTTATTTAATTCCCGGAGCATAAGAACATTTTTTGTTTATGATTATGAAATACATCTGAGATTTCATATATAGAATATTCTTTTTAATGTCCTATCTTTTTCTTTTCGAAAATATAGCCTACACGCTTTATGTCCTCGAAGATGTGATCGTCAAGAGTATATTTGTGTCCTAGCCATTAGCCAACAAACAAATATGATGGCATAAACACATGTGATGTGAATTTTGTATCCTCTAAAATACTAGATGAAAAATAAAATTATTTTTCCATATGCATTAAATTTCTTAATATTAAAGAATTTCCATGGTAATGTATACGTGGAAGGCAATTAAAATCTCTAGGGCAGTTTAAGCTATTTATAAATCCTTAGCCTCACGGTAGGAGAACTCACTTACCCTGCGGGTGACCCAAACGGAGTGATGGGGTGAAATAGCGGTAGCCCTTTATTCCGAATTGGCTAACAGGCGTAATCGAGATATGTTCGGCTTCTGGTGAATGTGTGTGTTTTAACTTGGCCACTCCCCTTGCAAGCGGAGTGAGGCCATTATATATGTATGAATGTATATGAATTTTCAAAGGGGTTTGCTCTCTTCACTATTCGTTCATCACTTATCCTTTCCATGTGTCCAAACCATCATAACATTCTCTGATCTAACCAATTCGACAGCTTCATTCCAACACCCGTTCTCTGCCTGATATCCTCATTTCTTACTCTATCTATTCTAGATACACCAATCATTCATCCTCTCTTGCATTCCCAGTCTCTTCTCCATATAATGCTGTCGGCACAATCACACCTTCACATATCCTTCTCTTTGCATTCATTCCCAAATAGTGCTAAACAAATAACTGTACACTTCATTGTCAGTGCTGCTCATGTTGGTAAATGCTGTGTAACAGATGCATGGGGTGAGTATACTACATGCACAATTTTACTAACTCCAAATATTTTCTCTTAGAAACCATAATTACGCAAAATATCAGTATTTTTCTTTAAATTACTTTCATATAGAACTACACACGATGCGATCACATAAGCTTCTGAAGATTAGATCCTCCATCATAAAATAACAATAATAATAATAATAATAATAATAATAATAATAATAATAATAATAATAATAATAATAATAATAATAATAATAATAATAATAATAATAATAATAATATAATAAAGAATTTGTTGTCTATTCTTAAGACACCTGCCACTTGATGCATACATAAATGCAAATGCATACGTTTCTCTGGCGTATCAATCCACTGAGCACTAATCTTTTTTTTTTCTAAATCAATGACACAAGTATATAATCCGAGATGGGAAGGTGATGGGCTGAGATGTTAAGGAAGGAGTGGAGCAAGAGGGAAAGTCAGGGAAGAGAGGAGGAGGATGGGAGATGATGGGAGGGTAAGGGGAAGAGTGGAAGTGGTGATGGTAGAGGAAGGTAAAGGAAAAGAGGGAGAGATAGAGAGGTGATGGGTGGGGATGTTAAGGTAAGAGCGGAGGAGGAAGAGAGGTGATGGGTTGAGAGGCTAAGGGAAGAGCGGATGGGAGGGGAGGTGATGGGATGGGAAGGTAAGGAAGAACGAGGTGGAGGGGAGTGAAGAGGATGACGAGGGGGAGGGAAGGAGGGAATGGAGAGGGCAAAGGATGAGAGGAGGAGGATAGAATGGATGGGTAAAGGGCCACGTAAATTAAAAAAAAAAAAAACAGCTTTTCTTACATGAGGGAGGAAAGCAAACATGAAAACAGGCACTTCTCTCACGGGAGGGGAGAGTAGTTGATGAGAGAAGAGGAAGGGAGAAGAATTAGGAGAAAAGCAGCAATGCACTAAGGGGAGGGGAGAACAGGCGAAGGCAAGGGAAGAGGAGAGTAATCGAAGGAGAAAGGAGAAGAGTCGAGAGCAAAGGGATGGCAAGATCAAGTGCCAGCAGTCCTTTTCCTTAACAAGGAAAGGGTAGGTGAGGGCACTGGAAAAGAAAATGAGGGAAGAAGAGGTTAAAGGAAGAGTGGAAGAGGGAAGGCGAGTGTAACGGAGTTGTGGAGGATGGAAAGGGGGTATAAGGACAGAAATCAGGAAATCAGAGGATAAGAGAAAACAGGAAGGAATGGGAAGAACACAAGAAGGGAGAGAGAAGGAAAAGGAAGGAAGGATACGTGCGAGCAGTCCCATTTTTTTTCTCATACTTTCTCATTTCTTCGGGGACCATGGTGGCTGAGTGGTCAGAATGCTCGACACAGGAGTTGACAGATCCGCGATCGAGCCTACCGTGGGGCGCTAGGAGAGGCATCAAACCTTAATACCTCAACCATGCTCTTTGTCCACACCCACATTGGGGACGAGTAATGACTCATTAAACGAAAATATTTCTCCCTCCTCCTCCAGAGTATCGGTGGGGAGGGGTAGTTGGGTGGATGGGGGGTGGGCGTCTGGTGGGGTGGGTGGGTGTAGGTGAAAGAAACGTACTACTGGCGGGGCTTGACACACACTTTTCCTGGAACGTTTGACTTCCTGGACTCATCGTTTGTCTTTGACTTGTCTCTTCGCCCCACAGCACAAAAGCCGTGTGGATACAACGACGTTATTTCCGACCTAAGATGAGCTCTCGAGGAAACCTCCTCCTATCCGTCTCCATCCTACCTCCTCCTACTCCTTCTTTTCTTCTACTTCTTCCTCCTCCAAAGAGTTCTCGAGGAAAGTCTCCTCCTTCTTTCCTCGTCTTTTTCTTCTTCTTCTTCTCATCCTCCTTCTCCTCCGCCTCTTCTCCCTCCTTCTCCTTGTTTCCTTTTATTTATTCTTCCTAATATGAGCTCTAGAGGCACGCCTTCTCCTCCTCCTCCTCCTCCTCCTCCTAGCCTCCTCCTCCTCCTGAGGAAGATGCTTTGCCTAAACTCATTGGTCCTTCCTATTAGGCTCTAATATTCCTTCTGGAACAATAAATACTTCATCTCCTTCTTTTCCTCTTCCTTTTTTTATTACTCTTCTTCTGGTTTTTCTTCCTACCGTTTTTTATTTCTTCTCTGTTTTCCTTCTTATGCTTCTTCATTTTCTTCTTTTTA
>JAXCGZ010013763.1:50000-57059 GCA_037179515.1 Halocaridina rubra | reverse complement strand
TTTGTGCTGGTTGAAAAGTACATTAGTATATATTAATTAATTATTTATTTGTTTATGATTGTGACGCTAGGACGGACAAAAAATAAATCTACCCTCATCAGCCTGGGTGGCGAAGAAAACATAGAGAGAACCAGAAATCGGGAGTGTATTGTGACTTGTCAGATGTGAAGGGATAATAAGACATGTGCAACGAGTATCCAAAAATATTCGGTGTTGATGTAGGCATAGAAAGAGAACCGTAACTGAAGGAAGACTTAATATCTAACTGTCCTGGACAGTCTTATTTAAGTCCAATAGTCCCTTCAGGTGTAGTATTGCAACGGGCAGTTGGTGCCATGGGCCAACCGACTATTTGTTTTAGCGTAGTGATTAGAATATTCGACTGGGGGGTGGGGGCAGATCAGCGATTGATCCCACCTTTGGGCGTTAGAAAGGGTATCCATATATAATCCCCATCTGCAATCTGTCTGCGTCCACCCCCATAGTGAGGACAAGTAGTGACACAAAAAAAAAATAGTTTAATAAATGTTAATTTTTATATATGGGATCAATCTCAAAATAGACACATTTTTATTTTAGGTTCTTAATCTGAGAATGAGGTTTGTTTAAGTTAAGCTGGCCATACCTACTTTTGCCTCAATCCAGTATGAAGCACTAGCCAATTGCCTCAGTTATAAAATATGCACCTAAAGCTGACATGAGGTGTCTGTTCTGTGAATGATATTTTATATATATATATATATATATATATATATATATATATATATATATATATATATATATATATATGTGTGTGTGTGTGTGTGTGTGTGTGTGTGTGTGTGTGTGTGTGTGTGTGTGTGTGTGTGTGTCTGTCTGTGTGTGTCTGTCTGTGTGTGTGTGTATGTTTTAATTATGCAATAGAGAACAATTTTTGAAGCTTGACTTCCGGGAGATACTGTTTCACTTTTGGCTCAACAAGTTATGTGGTACACTGACCGACCATGGAGTGTTAACAAACTTCAAACAATAATAAAATATAACGTTAATATTTTCCATAAGTATTTACATACTCTGTGTATATTAATAAAAAAAAAATCGTAAGTACCCACAATTGTGATTAGGGTTAATATGATTATTATCTAATTAGTATTGTAACTTCTAACTTCAAACTACTCATCTAATCTAGTTTGTAAAACTTGCCGTTGACCTAATTGGTATTTTTCCTGTAAATAATACTATTGACTATCTATTTCCATACATGTTGCGTAGGGCAAGTCAAATTCCCAACCACCAAAGAACACTAATTGATGATCATATCGAATTACTCATATAATGAATGACACTCCTAATTACCAAAACACCTCGTTAAGTAACTTTCATACCTCAATATTTGAAATCATTAAGTCAAATAAAGCCTAGAATAGAAAATCAGAACCAATTTGGCAAGCTGTCAACCCAAAATGAGTGGTACACTCCATGGTATGGTTTTGTTGTGAGAAGTTGGGTAGAATTTATCAGGAGGAACTGTTAAAGCTATAGTCTTCGTTGTCTCAGGAATATATGTATACTCTTCTGTGATATAATCAGTGTTGTGGCTTCTAGTATATTTAAACGCAGTTCGATATATAAAAGTGTTGATATGAAGAATTTTTTTTTTTATATAATATAAATATTTGGGAAAAAAAAGTGACTGGAATGGATTATTGCATATTGAGGTTTTAAATTCCCTGTGAATTTTAACTGTCAAGCGGAAATCTGTTTTGAAGAAAAGTTAAAATGGATAATTTAGAGGGTGAGAAGGCAAAGACTGCCTCAGGAATGGAATATGTAAATGAGGTTCTAAGTGTTTTGCAAGTGGGTGTGAGGGCGAGATTGCAGAGGGATGAAATCCTGCATATATTAGCTTCAAGATTCAACCAAGAACAACTTGCAGAAGCATCAGAAGTGCTAAAGGAATGGGTAGGATACAGAGCCGATTTAGAAGACGTAACTCAACACATAGTCTTTTCAGATCCTTCTGTCACACGTGATATTTTCCCTTCTCCTCCTGGACTTTTATTCGATCGGTTTAAATCGGTGAAAACTCACATATTGTTTGACCAGATGGGGAACAGTGGAAATAAATTAAAGAATGATGGTAACTATGATACCCTCAGCGAAGACCCCTTGCAGATAAATGGTTCATCATTTTCGGCATTCATTTTAAATAAAGGACTTTTGAGTGTAAATGGAAGATATGACCGTGATGTTGATAGTGATAAAGTAATCGTTAGAGAAAATGAACAGAGTAAAAGTCCATTCTGTTTTGAAGAGGCTGATGGCAGTGAAAATGGTGACTTCCAGAAGTCCTTCTTGAATGCTTCCAAGAGATCCAGAAGTGAAAATGATGACTTCCAGAAGTCCGTCTTGAATGATTTCAAGAGACCCAGAAGTTTTTCTGAAGAGTGGCAAAACACCAGTCTAATTCCCTTATTCAGGCGTGTACGTATGAGAACTCCCAGTTTTGAGTCTTCACTTCCCGATGCCTTGGAAATTATTCACAAACCAATAACTGAGAGTTTTTGTTATTCATCTGCTGATGAACGCGACAGCTCTTCATTTGTAACAGCTGAGAATAGACCTGTCGAATCAAAGATTCCTCATTTGCTTTCTGATAACTATAATTTAAATGGACGGAAGAGTAACGCGTTTTCTAATAATGGTGATATGTATTTACTAAACCCGAAAGTTGCCAAAGTTCCGGCTGCTAGGGGCAAAATTGAGGGAGAACACGTCTCAAAAAGTTTGATAGTGGAGGAACTGAGAGTCAAGTACCTTGGTTCCTATTGTTCGCAGAAACCCTCTACGAATATCCCTGTTGCCAAAAATGCAAGTAATGGACTTTTGAGCAACAAAAAGAATGTAACTGGGAAGACTGGTGTTAGTAATCAGTGTTTGAAGACTATTAATCCCTCAATTGCGCAGAAACAGAAAAATAAAGTTGCAGGCAATAAACATAAACCAACTTCTGTTTTAGAGAAGGGAGGTGGTAAATCAACTTTCTGTTTAGGTAAAGGACATGATAAATCAACTTCTGTTTTGGCTACGGGAAATTTTAAACCAACTTCTGTTTTAGATAAGGGAAATGTTAACCCAACTTCAGTTTTAGCTAAGGGAAATTTAAAACCACCTTCTGTTTTAGCTAAGGGAAATTTTAAACCAACTTCTGTTTTAGCTAAGGGAAATGATAAACCAACTTTTGTTTTAGCTAAGGACAATGTTAAAGGCTCATATGAAAACAATAATGTAAAGATGCCTAAGCATGTGGCTTTGAAATTGAATCAGCAGCCCCTTAATACAGTAACTAGCGTTGGAAGCTCAAGTTTGCAGATCGATAGCCACAGACAAACCATGAAAAAAGCAGAAACAGAATCGTTGTTGCGGAGAGAGACACCTAGCATTCCAGCAATTGCGCATGGCTTCAAAAAGGAATGTGCCATGCCAAAGAGTCTATCTCTGAGCAGTCAGGTTTTATCTTTGAGAAATAAGTTGCAACCTCAGGGCAATCATCCTGATGTGCGTTTGAGTACCTTTGCCACGTCTACGCCCATAGTTAATGCTGATTGCGTATCTTCCACTCCAGATAATTTTATACCTGATGACTGGATTATTCTCAAAAATAGAGGGATTGCTGTTCCACCTATAACACTTAAGCTTTATAAATTAGTGAAGCACTTTTGGTATGCTATTCCCCATTTCACAGGGAAAATGGCACCTTTAAATACATTTCATGAAGCAGATGAGAGACTTCAACATGGTATAAAAGGAATTAATCGTCTTCTGGAGCAAATTGATGTGAAACTTGATTGGGTTCTTCCTGCTTTAGAAAAATGGAGTGCTGTTGATAAGGAGAAAATATTTCAGGATATTAGTGTAGAATATGACTATATACAAGATGATGTTGCCATATTCAAAATGAACTTTGATAAACTTCTAAAAAGATACAAGACCTTTGGGCTCCAGTCATCCTTATTTATTTTGAACCCCAAATTTTCGCAGCAGGTCGATGGAGATGGTGAAACTCCTTTGAACATCTTGGAATTAAAATCCAGTGTTCTCCATTCTCAAAATTCTCTGGAAATATCTCCAAAGGAAAGAACCCAATACACAGGTAGTATCATTGATGTTCTCAATTGTTCTTGGAGTGCCTTTAAAGTATCCTCAACGGTAGATGACACTCAAGGAGAGGCTTTCTTTGATGCTGGACAATCAGAATATACAAGAGTTGTTTACAGTGATTTGCTCTCTTGGTTATCACAGGCTATGAAGCATGGCATGGAAAAGTCCATGATTATTCATTTAATCTCAAAGCATTACACATTGCAGGAAATTTATGAAGCTAGAGACCTGTTAGCATCATTGAACTATTCTCTGTCATGCATAAAAGGGGTTCGAGGAATGCTTTCAGAGATTATTGACATATTTAAATCGGTAAATGGTGAAAAAAAAGATGCAGGTACAAGAGCATGGCCTAAATTCGCTTTCAGTAATGTTAATAATAGACCGTTGGTTCGACCAGTGAATGAAAAAATTGTCCGCAGTGATTTGCAGTCGTTGATTAATCTGTCTCGCAGATTAACAACTATGGCTTGTTGGGTTTTTCCTGATGCTGAGAGATACTCTGAAGTCATGGAAGCTGCAGGATTGGGATCATTGAAAACCCAGCTGCAAGACGCTGCCAAAGCTGTAAGTGACCTTAAGGTGATTCTCGAGTGGCAGTTGAACTGTCATGAAAAGATGGTAAAGATGTCAGGAAATTATCATCATGCAGGCATCTGTCCAACCAAGGGGATATTAGCGGAATCAGAGAGCATGCAGCATCTTCCTTCGTTCAAATACGAGTTATCTGAATACGTTTTCCATTTTCCAAGTACCATTGATAACGAGAATGTATATTATGATTATGCCTCACAAGTAAGGAATACTAATACTCTCAGTCCAGTACTTAACCCCAAGGATAATAACTCTTTGGAAACAACAGATCGCTGTGAAAGTCAATTTGCAAACTCGTCATACAGCTTGGAAGAGAATTTCAAGAAACCCTTGCATATGGAGCCCTCTCCTGCTGTACTTAGTGAATACGCTATTCACAGTATCGAGTGTAGCCACTGCATTAATGATATCAACAGTATTTCTAATAATGCCAACAGTCCAACCAATACTAGCAAAGTTTACTCTCTCTCTGTTGTTTCAAACACCCTGGAAAAGTCGGCAGATTTTTGTATCAGTGAAAATATACCTAAACAAGAATATGAAGAACTGCGTAAGTTTTGGTCATAGCTCTTTATGCTCTAAAGATGTGTAGAAATATAAAAGATAAGAAAATAAATTTGTGATTACAGTACATCCATCTCCTTTTAAGATTAAATTTTGTTCCTCCTATGAATTTTGACGTTTTGCACTATATTGGCCTTCAAAACCATCGGAAATTATTCCTAACCCAACCTGACTTAATCTATCGTATCCTAAAAGGAACAAGTAATTTCCAACGATTTTGAAGGTCTGATATATAAAAACGCATCAAAAATTGCACATTTCGAGGCCTAATTAAACAGCGGATGAGACAGTGTAATAGTAAAAAAATACCAATGAAAAAATGGATGGTTCCATTTGTTGTTCATATTACTGTATTAGATTGCATTATTTATATTTACTTACATATTTAATGTTTTTGAGGCTCAAAATTATCATATCTGTATACTGTTGAAATGTACTGTTCAGACATTTAAATGATAATAGCTTCATTGCTGTTGTCGTATAGTGCACCATAATACTGTATATGTAAATTATTGTTATATCTGTGTGGTCTGTAATTTTACCTAGAAGTATGTCTTTGCTTTACAATGTAATTCTGAATTCTAATAAATATATTTTCCTCTTTCAGTGACGACTCCTCAACCACCACAAAGACCCTGGATTCCCTTGGTTGAATCGGAGAGAAATAAACCCGCATGTAAGTGTGGCATTTTAAGTTGGTTGAATCGGAGAGAAATAAACCCTCATGTAAGTGTGGCATTTTAAGTTGGTTAAATCGGAGAGAAATAAACCCAGGTAACGCGCTGGCTTCGCATTCACGAGGTCGAAAGATCGGTCCCCGTCCAAGACCGAGAGTTTAAGCTGTTTACTGGCAGGAACTGCTGTGGTTGGACATCACAGTGGGGGGTTGGGGCTTGCCCTGGCTGACGAATACCCATTGTAATGAAATGGAAATAAAGTTTAAATTAAAAAAAAAAAAATAAATAAATAAATTAAAAATTAAACATGTAAATGTGGCATTTTAAGTTACCTAAGTACCTTAAGTATCTATATAAAACATGTTAGGATTTTAAAGCAACATTACATTACACTGCTAATATACAGCTGTCCCTCTTCTTATGCTATTATTTGGTTCCACCTCTGTGTGTGTAACTTAGATATCAACTATGTTCAAATCCCTCATGAATGTATCTGTTCTTAAATTATCCTAGATTGCTGTATTGTACTTAAACTTTGCCTAATGCAATTTGAATTTTTGTAAAAAGTAGGGAAAGCTTTGATATATTATTTTAATATTTTCCAAATGTGTATACTCAATACCATACTATATAAAATTGTGTAAGATGAAGGGCAACTGTGTTAAACATCAAGATACATCTAAAGTGTTATCTTTTGCATTATATATTTTTTTAACTATTCTTTAATACAAAGTCTTAAGAAACTAACCTCATTTTTAATAGGAATAACTCTCCACATGCAGTATAAAAAGACATCTTGCATAGCTTGCAGAATTAAAAAGTTTTTTGCATTCATATAAAAGTTAATATTAGTTTGCAGACTTGGTATGTAATATAATTTTACAGAGAGTTTATCAGCAGGCAGTCAACTGCCCCTCTATGTGGGGGATGTGCCAGATTTGCTGCTGATAGATTTTATTTGCATAATGCTAGAAGTGAATGAGAAATATTAGATACCGTTTCAGCTTTACTCTGTTGCCTTCAGTGTATCTGTTGTAATTTGCTAAAATTAATAAAAAATTTCACTTTGGTAGCTATTTTTGAA
>JAXCGZ010013763.1:0-45000 GCA_037179515.1 Halocaridina rubra | reverse complement strand
TTATTTGCTTTCTATGACATGGAATATACATTAAGTTGCAAATGCAACTTAAAGAGGTGGAAATTAGATGTAGCGTAGCGATAGAAAGCTTGAGAGGTGGCAGACCCGTGTTTGAGCCCACGGTGGGATGATACAAAGGGCATCCAGGGTTAATTCCCCAGCTTCAGTCTGTTTTTGTCCACCCCCAAATGGAGCCTCTGATTTTACTAGAACCTCTAAAATACTGTTAACGTTAATGATAGTTTGATGTATGAATTATTGGTTCATGGAAGAAGTTAAATATACTGTACATATAAACTTACACACACCAATAGGGTGTGTATTTATGTACTACAGTAATGTACACAATTTATAAAGACAGGAGGTTGGGGATAGACTATATGCTCACCATAGGCTTTTTTATATAAGGGTTTTGACTGTAGGCGATTTTTTACTTATACAGGAAGGGGTTGGATCATTAGTGTAATACAATTAATGGTTTATTACGGTATGTGATAATAAAAGGTTTTACCCAGTTTTTATCATCTATTTTACAGTTCCATCAGATAAGTCGCAAGTAAACCAGCACATCCTTGTTTGTACAGCGCACATACACTGGGATCCAGAGTTCAGAGATGTGAAATTAATCCAGGTATGGTAATAATTGTTGTTTTTTCTTTCTTGTTCAATTGTGACCTTCCTTTTGGCTTCAGCATAATGTTGAAAAAAAATTAACATAATGGATTTTATCTTTTATGGCTTTTATCTATTTTGGATTAATGTTATATTTTCAAATAAAAATTATTACTCTCAGTACTCATTTATTCATTTTGTCTTTTAAGAATTAAGAAATGTTTTATTGTGTATTTCATTCCTTCCTTCAATTAAGTCATTAGTAGCTATACAGAAATATTATAAATGTAAAATTCATTATAAAATAATTTACAGCTGTTAATGTGAAAATGTTTAATCATGGAGAATTTTCGTGGGTTTGGGAGACTCATGATTTGTCTTAAATATTATTTATTTTTCAATTAAGACAAAGTTATTCGCATGCTCGTTTTGCAGACCATTATGTTGATGAGCGAAATACGCCAGATCATCAACCAGATCGTGGACGAATTTCAGCATCGCTCAAGAACGGGTCGGAAGTTGGACCCTAATTCTATCCAGCTCCTCCTGTGTGGTGACCTGAACTCTCTCCCAGAATCAGGTAAGTAAACACTCTTTGTCTTAAAGATGGTAAATAAGTTATTTGCTATGAATAAATGATCTCTCACATAAACATCTTCAGAATGTTTCAAAGCCATGATTGAGTAAATTTGGCACTTATTAATTAAAAGTTAAAGTTAAAGGTTGCGGTTTTAGCCCTCCTATCAGAGGCATCGCCCCTGCTCTGGCGGGCGTCAGCCGGTGCAAGCCCCAACCCCCCACTGTGGTGTTCAGTCGCAGCGGAGGTGCCGTGAGATGGGTTTAGGGGCATCACAGAATTCAGAATTAATAAAGTGCTTAAGCCTTGAAAAGGTTGCTGCATGGATGCCACTTAGTACTGTCAAGGGTTTCTCTAGTCCAAAAAGGTTGGGTATTCCTGCTGTAGAGTATCGTCTCTTATTTTCAGGTGTGGTCGAGTTCTTGACGAAAGGCAATGTGTCTATGGACCATGAGGATTTCAAAGGCTTTGGTTACAAAACTTGTTTGCAGAAGATAGCTATGGCTAATGGGTCTAATTCAAGTTTAGTCAACACCAACTCTAATCTTTACACGCACTCTTTTAGACTGTCTGCTGCCTACGACTTTTCTATAATGGCGTACACCAATTACACGTGAGTTGAGCGGATCAGGTCGTTGTTTTTCACTTAAAAATATGTTTCAATGCACGACATTGTGGTGCATTGGTAGGGACTGGGGCTGGTAATATACTGATTCCAGGTTCAGTCCTGGACTGGGTGTTATGTTTCTTACCTGTTCAAGATATGTAGATGGGTTAGATACTTTTCACTGTCTCATGTCGAAAACTGATTAAATTGGGCAGTCAATTGGAGAGTCGGTAATTTCCTATATGCCTACCTGATTATTCAGCCATATCCTGGAGCTCACAGTCCATGTGATTGAAGTGGGGCTTGAATCCTGGCCATATGGTAGATATATAGCTCGGCTTTTGACGATCACTATCCCTCACTTCTGCTATTCATTGGAGACCTTTGACCTTCTGAAAGGTTGCATTTTGTGACTTACATTGTTTCAAGTTATTGATGATTAACATAAGCATATTTTTCATCTTTGATTAATAATCTTTTCAGCAGTGAGAAGAATTTGTTTTACATATTTGCACAATCTATTGTTTTGCAGTTATTGATACTCTCGCTTTCATTTCTGTTGAATTAAATAAATATATTTGGAAATAAATATATATATGTGCAATAGTGTCCTGAACCTAAAGTATGTTGGTTCGTAGTATCTTTGATTATATTCTGGAAACAGAAGTGACGTTTATAAAATATTTTGGTCCAAAGAGTAGGTAGCATCCCTGTCCTTATCAAGTTGAAAATGATTTGAGAATATTAATATGTAAACGTTCATTGCTAATATTAAAACAAGACAATACCTGAATATAAAAGTTAATTACCACTTTTAAGTAGATTGATATCTGGGATAAAAAAAATAGTGCTATAGTAGTCTGTAAACTTCCTCACTGTCTATATTCATTTGTACCTTATCCTAACCTAACCAGATGAAGTTAAACTTGATTAACCT
This sequence comes from Halocaridina rubra, assembly GCA_037179515.1. Taxonomy (NCBI): domain Eukaryota; kingdom Metazoa; phylum Arthropoda; class Malacostraca; order Decapoda; family Atyidae; genus Halocaridina; species Halocaridina rubra. Next base: position 42,267 of record JAXCGZ010013763.1, on the reverse strand, counting down.
AACCTTTGTTAGTTAGGTTAGGGCATATTAGGTAAAAGATAGGTAGACCATATACAGTACTCTAATAGCACCAAAATATTTTCAATAGAGAAAATGAACATAAAATATTGTAGTAATTGCAAATATTAAGCTGCCTACGTATTATGTAGTGCTGACTGCATTGATATCTAAATGTTAGTATTAATTATTGTAGTAAGTGTAGAAATTGAGCTGCCTACATTTTATGTGTGTTGGTATTTAAAGGTTATTAATAATTTTGTATCTTCATTGATCGCTGCAGCAACATTGATTACCATATAGATTTTGCATTTGTGCCACAAAATTCACATCTTGATATGTTATGTTAATTGCAGGTACGATTTTAAAGGAATAATAGACTACATCTTTCATAACACTGATACCATGACTTCTCTAGGCGTATTAGGACCCATTGACCCTGAATGGTTCCGGGAAAATAAGGTCATGGGCTGCCCTCATCCCCACATCCCATCAGGTAATCAAAATTCTTAATAATAAGTCTTTACACATTCAAAATGGTTATTTGAAGAGGAACTAAACCCCGTGTGCACACATACTCCCAACCGAAAGCTAGTGCTATTTGATATGCGAAACATTGAGGTAGTTTTGAACAATACAAGGAGTACTAAAGAAAAAGCTTTGTAGGAACATGTAAAGAACAAGTGACTTGAAGGTCAGTATGAAGTAATATAGTCAAATCCTGTATTTATCTCCCTGCAGACGGCCTGCCTTCTATGGGAACTCCTTTTGGGAGGTAGAGGCAAAAAACTACCTTCATCTTTACCAAGCTACGCTTATAGCATTTGCATACTCTACTCTCTCCTTTTAACATTGATTTTATCCAATACTTTAAGAAAGGGCATACAGCCTTAATACCCCAGCGGCCTTGTGGCACAGTGGTAGTGTCTGGGGATGGCAATGTACATTTCCTGCAGCAGCATTAAAGAATGTTTTGGGAACCAGTTTAATGTCATTAGTTTACTTTTATATTTAATTTCAGGCCATTGCTTTAGTTCCCTAAAAGTAGTTTTAATATGATTCGCAAGTGAAAAGTGTATGTTTTTACATGTAGGTAAAATACAATTCATGAGTGGTGATGATTTCTTCATTAAAAATTATGTTAGTCACCTTGTCAAATGCTATTGGTCATTATATAAATACCATCTTCATATTCACTTGTTCTTTTGGAGTACTGTACATTTATGTATGCAGATAACAGTAATCGTTGTTTTACATGTTACTATTAGTGGGTGGAAATAGACTGATTAGAGCTGAGAAATTAAGGCTGGATGCCCTGCCTAGCGTCCAACAGCGGGCTCGATAGCGACTCCGTCAATATCCAAGTTGAGTATTTCAGCCCTTGGCTTAATGGTTCCATCACATATTCTGTTAACAAAAAACTAATTTATTTTATTTTTTGCAGATCACTTCCCATTACTTGTGCAATTAGAGATGCGTCCAGCAGGAGGAATGAGCCATCCGAATGGGCTCCTTCATCGGTAGCTTGGGCATTAAAATCCGAAAAACCAAAAGAAAAATTAATACACGTACTATTATGACGTCTCCAGTTAAGACACGATGTGGACAGACAAATGACAAGGTAGTTTTTGCTGTGTCCAATCCTCAGGTCTCAAGGGTGAAGAAATTCAAGTAGTGTAACAGACACTGTTTTTAATAGTCAGCCTGTCTCTTATTTTTTTCTTATTAAGTACTTAGGACTTCCTGGCTGATATTTTTACTTTTTCCTTTTAATCCAAAAACCTATTTATTTATGTGATATGTACTAATATTAGATAACCAATTTTTTTAGGGGTTCTCTGCCTGTACTATTTTTTTTTACTTACTGATATATATATAAAGAATTGAGTAGTGTACAGCAGCAGCATCAGTTGCCCGTCTTGCCTGCCACACCAACGAGGCCTTGTTCACATAATGTAAAGAGGAGGGTTCACACAATACATGAGATCAGTGACACTTTATTTTGCAGCTAATATACCTTGTATTCAAAACTTTTAATAGGTAGGGTCATCAAGGCATCCATTTACCAGTGTGGGGAAATAGTCTGGTATGACTTGGGATTGAAATTTTGTACAAATTGTAGCTTAATGTTTAGGGCAAACCTGTCAAAAACAGTATATCGTCAGATATTTCCTTACATGCCTCTTGGCTTCCAACCTGCACGAATTGTGCGTGCGTGCATGTGTGGTCAAGACAGAGCCTAAGGCCACGTTGATCTCAGTGTTCTTACTGTATTGGTTCTATCCATATCTTTTTTAAGCAAGGAAATATTTTTAGAATTTTATTTTTGTTTGCATTTTGAATTCCTTCACAGGTGAAAATAGTTTCAAATAAAACCTCAGAAAATATTGGGACTTTAGAAAATTGAAAATTTTTCTATAAGCATCAATGTCTCATTTGCATTACATGTTTTGCCATTCTACTGTCAAGAAGGTGTGGCAAGTTTGTGTACATAATTGTTAGGAAATTAGTGTAAACTTTTTGTTGACTAATGTATAGTAGAATATATTGCTCTGTTTGGTTCAACACTTGATATTTCTTTATTTGCATTAGAAACTTGCTAAATAGAATGTCATTTCATCCTAAGATTGTCATCTTTATTGGGAAGCTTTAAACCCATCTCAATTAATAACCCTTTATTTTTTTGTATATTCATGCATCGTACCTTCACTCATTTATTTTTGCCATCTTGAGTTAAACGTTGAATGTCATTGAAGTACAGTACTTGTTTCAAGTTGTACCTCATTTAGTAAATGCTGCTATGAAGGGAAAAATGAGACTGGTCCCATAAGAGCACCTTGCCTAACCCCATCATTCGTTAGCAAAGACATCCATCCATTCTAGGTAATACTGTTGTAATTCAGTCTTTTTTTTTCTTCGCTATGGAGTTGAAGACTTTCCTATCAGTATTGTTTATTACCGCACCACCTTTTGTCAAATGATCTTTACTCTTGTACTGCTCCACGTATTTATCACCAGAAACACATCGTTCATTAGCACCCGAAATGGGACATTCAGCATTCTTTACTTCTTTGTTGTTGTTCTGCTTCATTATGTAAGTGTTGTATTTTACCCTGGCCCGGATTGCTGAGCACTTTGAAAAATAATTGGGTTATTGTTATCACACGTACGACGTGCTTTTAGAGTCGTACGGAACAAACCTTCGGTGGTCTTGACGTATGTCTTTGGCAGCCACCATAAGCTGCCCATTAGTTCTTCTGTAAAATCTACACTATTTCAGTCACTTTAGTTTTACAATGTACTATATCTTTTTATTTATTGTACGTCTTTCATTCAGTACATCTGTATTGAGTTCTTAAAATTTTCAGTCCGTTCCTATGTACAATATTTTGAAATCCTGCACGTCTGTATGAATGAATTTGAGGCGTCTCAACGTTTTTATCTTTTATTTTTAAACTTTCATTAGGAAATGGATCTCGTTAAGAATTTTTTTTATGAACATTTACATAATACTGTAATTATCTGTACAACTTGATGGATTGCGCAAGCCAGTGGGATGTGTACGTACAATATTGGACCAAGCCTCATGCAAATCTTGTGTGGTACAGAGAATGCATTTGGCTTTGAATTACTGTTTTCAGTCTATCATAATTCATTTATTTGTACTTTTTAAAAAAGTGTCATTACAAAAGATTAATGAATAATTTTTGTTTAAAATCTACTGCAGCTCTATCATGGTATGTCATTATTTAGGTATTATGTATCTCTTTTATTTCAGTAACCTAAAGATTAAAATAAATTATTTCGGTAGATACAGTTCTTTGCTCTGTACTCTTTAATTGTAACCTTACCATTTATAAGATGCCATCTCTAGACACTTCTGGAAATTGTCACTATGACTTTATTTTAAAATATTTAAATTATTTACATCTCTTGTATGTAGCTAGAGCATAGTGTTAAGATATTTTTGTTTACTAAAATTTGTGGGCTTTTCTGTAATACCTTGACAAAATTGTATCATGTATGTGCTATTAATTATTTATTGCCACACACATACTATGTGCTATGAATGTTACAGCCATACAAGGATTAGGATTTCAATCTAATTTTATTTTTACATTCACTGAAACAGGTGTGTGGTTTTAGGGCCATAATGACACACCTAGCATTCATTTCTTAATACCTCTGATCATATTTATACCACTTCCCAAATGTCCCATATTTTTAAATGAGAATGTACACACAGATCTAAGTAATATAATGGAAAGTTACTTTAAAATGTACTTAGTACTTAAGATTCGTTTGTCTCTGAGTAGCAGCTGTTGACATTGTATTGCAAATTTTTTTCTGGTGTTATCCATGCAGTTTGCTAAGAGGAATTGGACCATCAAACTCTTGAGATATAAAAATTTGTGCAGAACTTGGTATTCCAGTTGTTTGTACGCTATTTTATTGACAGATCTCACTTTGTCCAATTTATCCTCAAGATTTGTGATATGTCTCTTCACGCATCCACGTGCAGAAACCTAGGAGATCAATAGGTCCATTGGGTTAGTAGCCCCGTACATGATGGTAACCAATTCAAAAGTAAACCACAAGAGAGATATCACAGCTGCAAAGGTCATGTTTCTCAGGGATATTTAAATATCCTTTATAGAACAAAGGGGACCTCACTGCTTTGCTAAGGGTCTTTTACCTTAACATCTTGCTAGATTAAACATTCCCAGCAAATTAAATCTAATGAAGGTTGAACCCCATCTCTCACCATACACCTGATAGACCAGAATCTGCTTTTCTGTTGTTCCATCGTTCATGGATCATCATTAGGTTGCATTTACTGAGCAATAGATAGCCATCTATGGCATGCTAGACATATCCTGCTTCTTGTTTTGGTCCCAAGTACTTATTTTGAATATTCCGAGTATGCCTCAACAGAGGGGTACCCTCAGTTACCTTTCGAGGGATGAGCTGGGTTGATGCAATTCAGAGTACGCCTCAACAGAGGGGTACCCTCAATTACCATTCGAGGGATGAGCCGGGTTGATGCAAAGGGAATAATGTACCTTGATGGGACAAACAATCTCCCAGACCTTCTACCAAATTAGATGATTCCAGGAAATAATTTCTAAAAGGGCCTGCTTTGATAAATGCCATGACATATCCTCAGCGTCCTTAGGCAAGTGGGGAATTGCACTGGAAAAATTTTAACTTATTTGTAACCTGTTAGTTACGTTTCTGTTACAGTCCAAGACTCAAGTAAGTCCTACCTACCTATTTTTTTATATATATATATATATATATATATATTATATATATATATATATATATATATATATATATATATATATATATATATATATATATATATATATATACCATTAAAGAAATAGAGACAATAATCTGGCAGAGTACAATGGTAAATGGGCTTAAAAATAAGAATTTTATGCCATGCTGAGCAGGTAACTGTCTGTATGCAAAGGCTACCTGACCTTAGGCTACAATAAAATGCTAATCCCCTTCAAAGAAGGCCCTTGTGCCTCCACTACTTAACCCAGCGATCCTTCCACTCTGAATCCCAGCTGGAATGATTCTTTTGGAATGGCTTTCAGCTCTGCCATTACTTCTGCATGGTGTTCTCTCAAATCTCAAAGCAGGCGCCTTTTAGTGTCATCTTCACTCTTAGGAACAACCAGGAGGAGTCATGCCTGGAAAGTAGAGTGCCTGGCAATTGAGCAAAAGCCTTCTATACCAAGAAAGCTTTGATCAGCTGCAACGAATGAGCTGGATTGTCATGATGATGCAAGTGCCAGTACTGCAAGACCCACAGATCCATTTTATTATGTTGAACTGCATCACCAAGTCATTGGAGGACTCCTCTGTAACCGTTAGTCCTCCTGGTGAGTATTTGCGAAGTGCAATGCTTTGGTAGCCTAAGAAAACTGACTTCATCACCTTGATATTGCTCCACTCCTGATGTGCTATAGTGAAGCTGGATGTGACCAAGCTTTGGTTTCCAGATCGTACTTGTACACCCATGTCTCGTCTCCAATTATCATGGTATACAGCAACTCAGTATTGCTAGTGGCAGTATTCAGGAGGTCCTCCACAGCTTCAAGTTGAAGTTGTCATAGTCCCTTAGAAAGCACCATTGGCACACATTTTGCTGCTGCTCAGTATATCCCAATTTCTCCTTAAAAGCTGCAGACACACACTACCGATCCCTACCTCATTACCAATTTCCTGCACCGTAAAAGAATGCCCCTCAATTATAGTTCTGCACTTTCTCGATACCTGCAGCTCGTTGATGGCCTCCTAGAGCACTGGTCACTCTCCATCTATGTGCTGCCAACTTTGAGCCTGTTGTACAATTCTTTTATTTGAGTAACACCCATGGCACTTTGACAAAAATCCTGTTGTATTCTGGAAATATTAGCTGTATCTTTGCCTAGTAAACCTGAGATTAAGTTTAGCCTCTTCATTCGAACTGCACAGAGACAACTAGAAAAAAGAACGTTTTACACGTTCTTGATATCAATGCTCGAAACCTCATTTTCCTAGTTTTATCCACTTGTCATTCATTTCACAGTACACATATGAGATGGTGCTCTCATTGAGAACACGGTAAAGGGCCACTGCTCACTCCACAAATGCATTATTTCTCCTGTAAACTGGCTATCCTTGGTGAACATATGGCTGGAATGCCAAGTCCTGTACCAACATTTGAAGAGATAACTTTGTGCATACACAGACACAGTTTTCTCGAGACTGCATGGAACCACAAAAATATGTATTTTAATTCTTTAACAAATTTATCATACTGTAACATTTTGCATGGTGTCAAAGTGCAAGAAATGTACATACATTAACAAATATGGCGTTGCAAGTACGTATAGGTTCCTATGAGGCCTGCAAGATGTTGGATTGGTACACTTAACATTTCGTTTGTTAGTGTTAAAAACTTTTGTTAACCTAGTATGCCAAATCCCATAATCAATTTTCTTCTAAATCCACTACCAATATTATTATTATTATTAATCTAAATTAAATAACCCGATACACTTCCTTCAACCACTCAACATCCAGGCTAAGATTAATCCAACGGAGAAAGTAACGTCCCTCTCTTCCAAATTCCATTTTAATCAATCTTATTCACAATTTAGCTGGTATACAATCACCGACATTCAGCTCTATAATGCATCTACTTCTTTTGCAACTACAGTTTATGCAAATATTACCATTGGCTGAAACTAAGACTAAAAACAATTCAAGGAGACTGATTTTGTCTGCTATATTGCTTTGCAGTAACTACTTTTACCTTTTCTTACAGCACTATAAAATAAATACCCAAGTCATGAATTCTTATGCAGAAACCACAGCTATAATACTCTTTAATATGTTTCACAAAACTCTTAGCATTAAACACTCCAATCCTCAACTCGTTCACTGCTGTCGTGGCCCCCCTGTTCAACTTTAAGTTCCTATGCGGTAAAGGTTAAGTTATTTCTCGAAACTTTAATAACAAGACTCCAGCTCAGTTGATTTTACCTCTCCCCCTATTTAACTGTATAATCTACAATGAGCAAGTAATTTTCTTATTTAAATTCTGAAAGCACCTCCCTTAGGCAGTAACTCCATCTGCATTCATAATTCACAGCATTACAAATATATTTATCCAACTTCTTGAACTCCGTAGGAACCTGTCAATCACCAGTATGCCCAAACTATATACTTATAAACCTTTTTTATTTATACAACTACACAAACTATATATTCATAATGTAATAAACATACTATCTTTGGTAACAGACATTGCAACCAGTCTTACACAAAAATTAAAAACTTAACTAGATACTCATTCATGTGTTCTATAAATACTATAATTTTTTTTTTCATATCCACGAGAAATCTTAAAAATGTAACAGTAATACTACAACACCACCTTATTATAATCCTACTATTCTAACGGAAAAATGCGAGACTGTATTCAGTTTCCAAGACTTAAAAAATAGAAATTTATATCATCATGACATTCGCTGCATTGTTAGTGTAGATTGCATAAGGAATTAGCAAGAAAAATTGTACTTCTGTCAGAAAATTTGAATAATGAACTGCATTACCAATGGCAAAACTTTGGGAATAAAATACTACGATAAGCATTCATTTTTTTTTTATAAAAATATAATGAATCTACTGAAACGAACTGGGTAGTATTACCATAACAGTAGGATACACTATTCAAGTACACTAATGTGTTCTTCGTGAAACAAAAAGTTTATGTATCTATTTTCTTAAACTGATGGACATAACCATATGTTTTGAAATTATATTGAAGGTATAGTCAAAACGTACTTAATGATAAGACTGGTACTGGGCCAGCCTTCCCCATATTTAAGATTTCTATGAGAAAAGGCAGCTAAAACTTTTAGGAAGTTTACAAATAAAAATGTATTCGTATTCGTACGTGACTTTAAAGAGAACTTAAATAGATATTACTCTAGACTATTTCTTTGTCAAATGCAAAAACCTAGAGGATTTTTTAGTCTTGATACATTAATATAGTTATCCCTCATCTTACACTGTTATAAATAGTGTGGTTTTGAATGTACAGTATACAGTATGAAAATATTGAAAAAAAAAATTCATACTCTTTCCCCCCCAAAAATACATCATTACTGCAGTACTGATGTTACATTAATTTAAATTGGGCCAAGCAGAGTTTAAGTACAGTACAGTAATCTATACATGGTTCAGATTACAGAGGCTGGGAATAAATTATATCCATAGTGTATATATGCATTTACATAAAGGTTTTGACTATGAGATATTTTACTCACAGCGTAAGATGAGGGACAACTGTTCAAAGCAGGTATCTGATAACATATTACATGACTAAATGCTATTATTTAAGGTACTCAAATATTAGTCCAATTTTATATATTTCTTCCCCTTAAGTCTTGTCCACTGACAAAAGTTCGGTGGAGAAAACTGTTGTGCTTTGAGCAACAATTTACTAAAAAGGACGACTTTAGTATATATAAAAAGTAAGGTAAATTTAAAAGAATTTCTACGCACCCACTTCAAAAAAATTGCACTCGAGAGATGCTGTGACAAGTTAAAAGTGACCAGAAAGACCTATTTAAAATTAAAGAAGGTCAAGACAAAAGTTTCTTACTTTTAAATGACACAAGGCAAAATAATTGACAACCTAAGACAGTAATGGAAGATATTTATGTAATTTTCTTCTGTGATAATTTATATTTTCTTCTTAATTTGAAAATTCACTTAAAGCACCCAAATGAAAAGTTCGCCAAGCCACCTGCAAATTGAGAAACTATTTTTGATGATTCAAAACAATATACTGTAAGGCTTTGAATATAATACAGCCATACACTATGGTTTGAGAAGACATTAGAGGAATATCATATAATTTTTGCCCACATTACAACACTTCAATAGGATTTCAAGCCATTATAATGTATATGAGCAACATGCTACACAGGTTTTACTCATTTATGTAATAATTACTGGCAGTGTACAACTTACTTAACAAAGCACTGTAATTGCAAAGTAGAACATTGATTTTATTCAGTTTAGTAACTACTGGTAGGGTACATTTAATACAAAATTAACTGAAGTATATGCGACAAAGACCAATCTCGATATTCCAGATATATTACATTTTACCTAAATGCTTGTATCCCCAGGTGTTTATAATTAGACCCTTAAACAATTATTTAAATTCTGGTGGCAACATGGTTGTTATTTATTGAATAGTCACTCTTCTGTGAACACACTAGCTACAAAAATTCAGAATGAAAAAAATCTCTGAGGTTTCGCTCTGTTAGCATGGCAACTGCTAAGTTTGATTATACCAGCTCTGTTAAACATAAAATACCTAAACAATACTGTAACTATAGTGATTGACACTAATATCAACCTAAAATTGCTATTCAAAGACATTAATAGGTTTTATGAAAAGATGCATGCAACTACTTACAATTTTAAGACATGAAATATACAAAAATAGTTTTGAATAAGGAACTGAAATAAAAATAATACAAGAAAATTATTCTAAAACCAAATTAAGTTAAGCGCCTCCAGGTGTATAACTGGTTTATATGGTGAAACAAGTTACTCTTAACCGGAACTACAAAGGAAAAGTCTATATATACGGTTTTTATAGCTAAAGATTACCCATTCTCGCATATGTGAACAATGACCGACGCTTGCTAATTTTAGAGCCGTGTCTTCAGTTGTATTTATAATAAGGCATAATAATAATAAAATTATGTAGTGAGAATATTTGTAATCTGGTTTTGGATTAGATGTATGTCCTCATTATCGCCGAAGGAGGTTGCGCACTCCCCCGGCCAATCCCGCTTGTGCCGACTCTTCGGTGCATGACCATTGCACCACATTAGCCCCCTCCCCTTGATCAATTAGACAACATGCACCTTTACATTGTTCTCTCATTGCAGTAAAGTGTAGAAATCCTGAAATTACTGGGCCACTTGGTATTGCAATATATTTATTCCAAATCTGGTTTAGACTGAAACTGTTAGTCACTATATATAATTTATGTACGACATAAACCTGTTTTGAATAATGCATATTTATAAATTATAAATTTCATCCATGTCTAAGTAAAAAAGTATATCAATATTGGAGAGGGTAATACTATCCTTGTTAATATGTCCAATGTGGCTTCATGAAATGTATAACACTTAGTAATTTACAAAATTACACAATGTTCAAAACTTGTACATAACTTTATATAAGGAGCTCTTATACCAATAAAAATTGTAACTTTTTGCAAAGCTTTCCAACCGTTTCATTAAATTTTTTAATCATACCATGTAAAATTATTTAAAAGATGGTCATTATTGATGGAATGTATGGAAGGCCTTGCAAATTTCTCTATTAGAAGTCCATTTTTGTTCTCGATAGGTTGAAGAAGTGTACGAAATTTTGCCAAGGATTTCCGCAAACTACATGATCTCTGTGTCACTCCCATAATTATGGCTGTCATGAAAATAACTGTCTGTCCACTAATTTATTATGTATCAAAGGGTTTCTTCTAAAAATATTGTGAGATTTGTATCTAGGTCTGATGGGTCTTGAATTCGTTTTCTTTATTGTGCACCTGTGTTAAAATTATCGTTTTGATGAGAATGTTGTTGCTTTGTTATAAAGGTGGATTCATATGGGCACACAGTCATCAAGTTTTATTATTGTTATGATTATAACAATACCTTGTTTTATTATGTCACTATTAGCCCCCATTTGGAGATGGATTCCAAAAGATTGAAGCTGGGATATTAAGGCAGGATGCCCTTCCTATCACCTTATCGTGGGATGAAAATTAGGTATGTCACCTCCCAAGTTGAGTATTTTAATCACTTGGCAGCTACCGAGGTCCCCATAATTATGAATACCAAAACATAGCAAATACAAGAGTTTCTCAACATTTCTAAATCATGCTAAAATGTGTTCACAATTTTTTGTTTGAGGGGGGTGTGCAAAAATGACACTATGGCTTATGTTTTGTCACAGAGGAGGATCACAGTAGCTGAGTGGGTAAAATACTTGACTCAGGAGTTGACATACCTGCGATCGAGCTTCAATTCTCCAGCCACACACTACCTGTGTCTAAATCCGTAATGGGGACTAACAGTGACACGTAAAACGAGGTTATTTACTAGTTAAAATCCCATAATAAAGTATGCAGCAGTAAAGGAATGTTGAGTTATGTTATTGCGATAAGTCATTATGTATTGATTCTGAAAACATTGCTGCATAACACAAATACATGACATGCAGTACATTCCAGGCTTTAAAAAATTTTGTAAATCATTTCTCTTTCAGCAAATTATACTACAATATAGTTTGCAATATCAAATTTGAGCAGCACAAAACAGTGACTGTCTGCTCCTTCCGTATGTCCACCTTTAAAAAGCCAGTCCTCAACCACGTCCTCTTTAGCGTGGAAAAATTTCCCCATAAATTAAACAAAAATACTTGACCTCTGCGTTATGTGGAGTATTTTATGTTTCTTTTCTTTAGACCCATTTGCAAACATATGTAATGCGTGAACCGTATTTGAGATATTGCCAATGTGGATAGTTTGAGGACAGGCAATAGAAAAGTGGTTTTGTCAATGTGATAGAGGATGCACATCCACAGATATTAACACAGCTTATGTCATTGCTAAATATTCTGTAAATACTTCATTTTCACTGTAAGTCACACAGGGGATCATTCACCACTGACTGTAGATATATTTGTAAGTCAAAATATAATGAACCGAATGGGTTCTGCTATAGAAATATCTAATACTGTATACACAAAACTTTTAAGAAGAAATATTGTAGTCAAGTTCTCTCTGTGAAAGTAATAGCTTAAATTCAGTTTGTAAACGTGTTCAAAAATACTTTCTCAAAAATTTCTGGTGAATGTAACCCTCGCAAATGTCTCTCCAGGCTAACCTCTTATTTCATTTGGATGGTAAACGAGTTTTAAAGAGTAATTTTATCCATTATATCAGGAAATAACCAGCATAGTTTATTTACAAAACTACCCATAGACAAAACGTGTTAGGGGAGAGCCTTTTTTCCCTTAGATGTGCATCCTTAATTTCAAAATGAATCGGCAAAGCAGCATTCCATCTGGTACTGGGTTTGACTTTTGGAAACCTGGGCTAGTGGTGGTGACGGTCCTCAGCAGTACAAAGTGTCTCCCGTGTCCCGTGCAGTGGTCACTTATCAGTGATAAATATTATCTCTTTCATGTCAGTTCACCATGCCCCAGTCCTCTTCACCTGACCACACGGTAGCACACGCGTTTAGACATTTAGTGAGGTTAGATATTCAGTAATAAAAATACTGCAGATTCATGATTGTATTATTCAACCTTTTAAGTTTTTTATGTCAGTTAATTTTCCCATAATTTCTTTAGAAAAAGGACAAATATTCCAATGCATAAATATAAAAATAAACTGCATCTAAAATCTATATTGGACTCCTCTCTCTCCAATTTAATATTTCTATTCCACTTGATCAACTTAAAAAGTCATTGTTGACATGAAGGAACCCTTGTCCTTCAAGAGGTGTTTTAGCAATGCATTTTACCAAGTATTTAAGGCAAGATACTGCTGTGTATTAAAGAAATCACTCCTAGTAGGGAATTATATGTCAAGGATTTTAACCTTCTTTTTTTTTACCATAAATTGTAAGGCTTCTAAACTAAAAATATATCACAGACTTCAAAAATAAAAGTACATTTTGGAGAGAGAGAGATACATATTATGTTCTCCAAACAAATGGCTGGAATCTTACATGTATATAAACGTAAAAGTTTTTACTATTTCACTTTAAATCTGTTATAATTTTTCGAAACCTAAACTCCCAACCCTTCTCAAACCCTCCCTCTGCCTAATGAACCTCCAGAAGCCTACATGAACCTAAATAAAAAAAATGCATTCCCTCGAAGAAATAGTTTCGAAAAGTTATTGGTCACAAACGGTGAAGGAATAATGAGTAGATCATCGTTTTCGTATTATGACATATTTGTTAATGGCAAGTACATTAATGGAAAAAAATCATAGATAAAAAAGTTGACCATAATTACATATAAGAGCTGTATATTATAAGAATTACTGTTCAGGGAGCTCGCTGCTTCAACGAGGAACAAGCCGCCCCATTTACACTTCGTAGTTGTCTATAAAGAGAACGCAAAATCATGTAACAGCGACACTCAGATATGAAAGGTTTGGGTCAAAAAAAGAACCTTGTGGACGCGAAATGTTTTCTGTGATATACAGAAGAAAGACAAACTTCATCAGGATTGAAGAAAGGATAGGACGAAAAAGCCAACTGACCAAATTTTTACCAGTCTTGGAAGCAGCAGGGATTGCAGTCAAGTATCTGCCTCTTTAGCCATTGAACATGTTCATGGATATTCCACCTCTCTAGGACTATTCCAAAGTCTGTCTTGATTGAGGGATGCCACAATAAAAGAGCAAGAATTGGTATAACAGTTATGCATTCATAACTACTCTATATGCAGTTTTATAAATTAAACTAGAACTAAGAAAGGGACCCATGTCGTTTGAGAAAGGTATATATTTATAGATTCTATAGTCCTAGCTTCTTTGCCCTATATTTGCCATGAACATACAACGGATATAAATCATCTGTCTAGAGCCTCGGGGTGGGTTCCCAAACACCCCCTAGGCACATGATGAGTCCTCACTAGCAGGTTAAGTTGAAAAGGCAAATGTACAATACCCAAACTGACTCGGGGACAGAAGAGTGTCCAGGAGACTGGAAGAGGCTGTAGATGGCATCAATGCTACTTCATTCTTCTTTTATTTTGTACAACAACTTTATCGTAAATATTATGTTTACTAATACCTTCATTGTTTTTTTAACAATAACTGGTAAAAGGGGAAATATTTGACCTGTATTTTATCCAAAGTGGACATGTTGTTTTGAAATAATTTTACATTAACTTAATGAGAATAAAAGGTGCAAGGAGGGATGGAGTCAAAGAATGCAGGAATGTTGACTGACTTGACTCTAAAGTGAATTACAACTGGATAACGTAGGGGTTATGTGCTCAATTTAGCAGTAACAAGAAACACACAAGCATTACTTTGCATGATCTTTCACAAATGATGACAGCCTGTACGAGGTAGAGAAGCCATGATGGATTAGTAGCAGAATGAATGAAACTGGCATCGAACTGGACATTAATAATGCAACATTATAATGGTAAATTGACACCAGTGCCTAATAATCTTAAGAGACTGGACGAGTTAAGGAAGATGTGCTAGATCAAGCAATATAAGGAAAGAATCTAGAATCATATTGGATACTCATGCAATAAGATATTGCAAAAAGAGTTAATAAGATCAAGACTACCTTGCATGCAGAGCCTTGAAGTAAATTTAGTGTATTCACCCAAGTTACATCAGAACTATTATTAGACTGGGAACGAGAGAAAAATCCTACTTCTTGACCAATTCAAGTGGATTCACAGGTCAACTGCCATGCCACGTTGAGAACACCATTTTTCATCCAGTCAACGAAGTTAAGCAACGTTAGGTCAGGTCAGTACTTGGATGAGTGACTGCCTGGGAAGACCAAATGTTGTTGGTGTATAAGCCTTTTCCACCTGAAGAAGGGAAAGAGTATCTCCTCCATATTCCCCTGCGTGTCATTAAAAGTAGAGCATAGGGGTGGAGCAAGGGGACTTTGAATCCCCTCCTTTGCATTTTCTCCCACTGATTAAAGATTTTTGCTTTGACTCAGCCATCCTCCCTTATAAGGGGATTATAGCTTTTGTGTATATGTAATGATCATTTCAGCAAGAAATTGAAAACTTCTTAGACATCAGATATTTAGTTTAATTAAAAATATACATTCCTTGCTATACGTATAATGAACACGTCATACAAAAACAGAAAAAGTCTCGGATGCATACAGTTATGTAGTGCCACCAAGTCCAACATTAATGCCACAGTCGTATGGTTGCATCAGCACCGGCAGTGAACAGGTATGCCTCAAAAGGATGCCAAGCGATATCCAGAACATACAAATCATCAAAGAATCTGTGGCCTTTTAACTCCTTCAGGGGTACAATAAGCGGATCTTTCACCCAATCACTGTAATGAAAAACAATGTTATATTTTATTTTTAGCTGAAGGTAGCAGAGTTGCTACTCCAGTGACAGTTTTACGTCATGGACTCTTTTCTACTAAGGGCTAGGATGGTGCCTTCTTGAGAAGGACTTTGGTTTTGGCATGCGTGATTGTTATCCTGAGTGATTGCCCTATCTAACCTCAGACCATGGCGGGCAGCGAACCTTCCTCATGACGGCTCAAAGTTGCGGGTGTTACCACTTTGCCACGGTGACCATTAGGTTATTACACCAGAAATATACTAAATGTGGTGCCTTGGCTTTAATACACTATGCTCACCTTAGCATCTTCACACAACTGTTGCCATCTACTGAACACTCCAATTTCTTTATACATATGCCTCCCAGTCACATAATAGGTTACTAACTCACTTCTAGTCTCTACATCCCTTCACTTCTCTTCTTATACCATCCATAAAGGAATTAAATAGCTATTTTGCTAGGACAAAAACTTAAATGAGGTTGAAATTCCCCAGCTACACTCTGCATCCACCTTCATAATGAGGATTAATAGTGACTCATAAACTTACAATTAAGATAAGGACTCTATTCACTATTTATTATACCGCAAGTTCTACTTTCTCTACGATGACTTATCAGCTTTTACAAACAATTCTAGCACATGTCTATGAGACATATGATTTTGTTAATCACCCTCCTTACAAGCTGAAACAGTTTGCTCTCCTCCTTTTCCTTAATAGCATGTCAAGCGTTCTCTATAATCTACCAGAATCTCTTCCTTTTTACAATATATTAGTGATTATATAATATCCACAAACACTCTACCGCTGCATCAACCAGAACTGTTTAACTCAACACCAATAACTCTCATCCTCACTCCTGGAAATAGCAAAACCTGCTCATCCAACACATATTCCTCTTGACTTATGGTCACCCTTTATTCCCTCACGTCCTCTCTTCACTCTAAATGTTCAATAATATTTTATAAGTACTACTCCACCTCCACTTCAGTACTGTTTATCAGATATCACCAGCAAATAAACCTTGCACATAACTTCCCTTACACCATACTTCCTAACTTGCTCACTTCAATGCAAGTCTATTTTATTCTTTCAGAAAATAATCATGTTTTCTTATCAGTTTTCATGATACATTCCCAGTTTTATAGCACTTCCTCCAATACCCCCTTTGATTTTGAATTCTGTACTTAAGAGAACCTTTTAATTTTTTCATACAATATCTTTCCTAGTTACCGAATGAAATCATCTTTCAGTCATACCTCTCTTACAGTTCATTGACTGAAATCACCTTTCACCCATGACCCTTTTCCAGTTCACTGATTAAAATCCTCTTTCAACCAATCACATGCTTTTATGCTTCATATATCTAACAGTTCCTTAAAAGTTCGCTTGATACAGAAATTTAACTCAATTCCTTTTCTAGAGATAAAATTTCCTTAGTTCTTCTCTTAAGCTACTCCCCTACTTGCAACTTTTACCCCTGTTCCATCTTTCCTCCCCTTCTACCTATTCTTACCTCCAACAAAACTAAAAACATATTTGATATTCACCAACTTAGGCAACTTACACCTAGTACATTATATAGAACCAAAAGTTTACCCTTCATCCCTTTGCTGACAGCATAAAGACAAATAATTAATTCTATCTGATTTATCATGCCCGTCCATGAACATTTAAGAATTTAGGTTTTATTAATAAGGAAACAGAATTCCCTATCACCAAATCTCTCTCAGTGCATGCCCATAATCACTTAAGAACTAGGGATTTATTAATTTCGGAACACTATTCCCCATCACCAAATCCCCCTCATAAACTGGCAAAGAGAAAAGACAAACAAGAATAGTGTTATAGTCTTACTTGTACACCATTCCGTGGCACACAATGACTCGCCCTTCATCTGCAGCGGAGGCAAAAAGCGGGTACTTGCGATGATAGGCAACACTACGAACGGCAGACTTGTGATAGCGCAGAAGGTGAGGTCGTCGTGTGCATTCCATTTCAAACCTTTAGAAATATAAAAAAAGTACTTATATCAGTAGTTACAACAATTATTCACTACTTAGCAACAAATGTTCCTTATAACTAGATATTACTCTCTCCTGGAATACTGTATACTGATTGGAATAACAGTCTCATAAGGAATACTATACTGTACATGGTTTTAGTGTTTAAATAAAATTCTGAGGATACTACTTATAACCAAACAAAAATTAATATATTGAAATACTGTATTGTGAAAATCTCTGTTAACAAAAACACAAGTATATACAGTTGTCCCTCATCTTACACTGTCAGCATGTTCCACCACTCCCCATAGAAGTCAAAACTTGCCTACGTTAAAGGCTCTTATATAAATGTATCTGCACACTGCATTAAATCTATTATTAACCTCTTACATGCCTTAAATTTTTCCTCGATTACTGTACTGTTCTTAAATTGTACCTACTACAATTAAAATCAATGTGAAAACATACAGTAGTTGTTGAAATGCATTTCTAAAGGAGAGATTTTCTGAAATTACACGAATTATTTTTTAATATATTCTGACTGTTTATATTCAAAATTGCGCTATTTAAACACCACTTAAGATAAGGGACAACTGTATAGTGTATTCTACGATATATCATGCAAAAGAATAGAGAATGGTTGCAATTATAACATGCGGAATGAACATGCTCTGCCCATTCACACCTCTTGGTTCCCCTGAGGTAAGATAAGATGTTAAGAGAAGAAGAGCCCACTAGATTCTTCAATCCCATCTCCCTTTATGTATCCATTTATGACCAAATTCACGAAATAGTATATATTTACTTCAAATTTATAAAGAATTAAAATGAAGCCTTTAATACTAACCAATTCAGTTTACGATCATATCCACCAATAAGGAAATGTTCGCCTCCAGGATGCACAGCGATTGAGGATATCCACCGACAATTTGCCTGGACTTTCTTCGTCATCTGCTGCTTCAGTAGGTTATAAACTCTTACGTGAGTCTGAGTCTGAAAGCACAAATATGCCATCAAGCAGTCTATCAACCTAATTACAGAACTGATGAAAAAATGAAGCCATTATAATATGCTCCTTAGCTATTCTTAGCAGAGAATTCTTTTTTTTTTATCCTATTTCATCAAGTAGTTAATCAGTCTAATTATAGATGTGATGGATAATTTTAAGTAAGTTCCCTGTATAACTGTGGCCACTATAATACCTTCCTCAACTATCCTTAGCAGACATGGGCTGGAGAATTTATATATTTTCATCCTACATCATCAAACTGCCTGCCAAGGAGCTCTTGCTCAGCAGGCTAGTGCCTCTGAATATAATGTACATATTTATTCCTGTATGTATACTAAATATTTGGCAATAAAATGTATGGAAAAAAAAAAAAAAGTTTATTAATTAATTATAGAGTTGATGGATAATATTTCAGTAAGTTCCTTGACAAAATGAGGTCATAATAATACCCATCTTAGCTATTCTTAGCAGACACAGGTTGGAGAATATATATACTTTTTAACCTTACTGTGATACCATCTAAAGATATAGCTCCAATACACAATTTTCTTTCTTTTTTGTGTTACACCGAGACGGGCAAAGAATATTACACTCATAGGGACTGGGCACCAAAAAGGCATAATGTAAAAGGAAACAAGGGATGGGGAGTGTTGTGACTTGTCAGATACTTACCACAACATACAAAAATGGAAGCTTTGGATGAAAAGCTATGGTTTGAATGCGCCCTTTGCATTTGTTAAAAGGAACCTGTGATCGCCATCTGCTGAGTTGATGCATCAGAACAGATCGATGGTCTCCCTCCGGTACAACGGTAGCAAAGTAGTCACCTTGCTTGTGCCACACTATCTGTAATAACAAGTTGATAGATCTGCTGTGGCGATCTCTGACGGCAGAAGCCGAAAGACATGATGATGATGATATATACATAACTTGGTTATCTGATAATACATGGACACATCTCTTAACAACAATATAAGACTTACACAAAAGATTTCATACTTAATATCAGCATTAAAATATATTTTCTATATCAAAGAAACTTCTCACTAACTTTCCTACTCACCTCTTTGATATTTCTGAAATGTTCCACAATAATCCTATAACCTTTGGCCCATTCATCAGCAGAGGCCGTTCTCCATTTTACAGCACTAACAACACGATCAGGGCCTGTTAACACAAAAGAATAAAGTAGTAACAGGTAGCTCTGTAAGACAGAAATAAAAAATAACACCTCCATACTCCTGTGTGTAATAAAAGTCACAAATCTGGAAGGAGCAAGAGAAATGGAACTCTTCCCAATTACATTCTTCTTGAAGAATCAATTCATTAAAGGAGCTTCTGCTAAGAAAAGACACCTAGGTTCTAGTCATAGCTATTTGCATACGAGTGATTGGAAACTAAAGTAAATAAAAGGGAGGATGCTTATATGGTGTATTTTCACGGCTTGCCTCCACCACCCCCTTTAACAAAGAGAGTTACGGCACTTGTCTGCAGAGAGCAACTCTTAAATTTCATACAGATTGCAATACAATAAACAATTAATATCATTTTTAATCTTTTCTTCATACCAAACCAGAGTTAAATACAGTACTGAGCAATAGGTATCACAGTTGTCCCAGTTTATATTATATGTCAAGATACTCAATATTCTCATTAATCATTAATAATAAGTCGCATTCCGTAACTGGCAGTAATAAGTATCACATATTATAACTAAATTTAGCATAGATAGCACATTGGAAAAATCAGCAATTTAACTCACGTATATAATCTCCCTGATCAGGCTCATATCTGAAGATCTGGTTTGTCTGGTTCACTACAATTTTGTCGACAAGATACGTTTCCGGGTTGATAAAAACGAGATTGTTATCAAATGCCACTCCAAGTAAGAACAACTTGCTGCTGGGATTCCAAGAAACGCATTTGACGGCGCCTTCGACGTCAAAGCTGCGCAAGCATCTGCCAGTGCTGGTCTCCCATACTGAAGTTAATGGAGAGATTAGGGGTTTCTAGATGAACTTAGGTATAACAAAACAAAATCTTCTAAATCAAATTAATCATTATATTTACTCACGACTTAATATAATTATGTAACAGTTAAAGCAAGCATACATGTCTCAACATAATTTTTTCTAAAAACTGTCAAAAGTTTTCAAAAACTGTTGTTGATGTTCTCTAAGATGGTTGCCAAACATCTCCCAATCTCTATGGCTTCTTTTGCTGCTCCTCTTCTGAACTACAGCTCATGAGGGGCGGACCTTTGCCGAAGAAGATGCCACTCCAGATCCTCAAAAACTTATTTGTACAAGTATACCTTTAAACTTTACAATAAATCATCTCTCCAGAATAAAGCTTATAAAAAAACGAATTACACCCAAAAGACACCTTATACAAAATTAGCTATACTGTATTCTCCAAATGATGAGAAAAACAAGCTTTGAAATCGAAGGTATCATTGCTATATCAGTATTTTATATATACAAGGGGTCCTCATATAACGTCAGGCTTCCATTCTTGACAGCTGACTTATATCAGATTTCGATGTAATTCAAAACACACCTAAATTCGAACCTAGGTCCCCCAACCTATGCTAAATATAAATCATTTAAAATATAGGAAAAAAATATGTTCTTAATCAATGATAAAAATACTAAAACTAAACTTAATGATATTGCTGACCATTAAAATGTATCAATAGGGAGGGAGAGACTGGCTTATTTCAGTACGGTATACCACTTCAGTTTTAATATCCATGGTGATGGCTTTTCTTTTCTATGTGGCACTGCCATCAAAACTATCACTAACACACTTAGGAGACATAGTTATGTCAGTAACGAGCGAACACAACGAAAGAGCATATGAAAACACTAGTACAAAAATGGCTTATGCAGAAAATCACTCCATTAAGGGTGAAAATCTCATTTTGTAGAGGATACTGACTGACTACACAGCAAAAAAAGGCGCAAGCTCTGGTTAGAGGTCATTAGGTCCAATTTTTTTCCACTCAGCACCTTGCTTTTTCTCGCTCGCTTTAAACGCGCAGTTCGAATTTTTTTTTACTATTATTTTGCATACGTACTAATCCAAATTTGCGTAAATGGAGATGGATGTGTGGGGTGACAAGAAGCGATAAGATCAGAAACGAGGTAATTAGAGGTACCTCGAAAGTTAGAGAAATATCAGATATGATATAAGAAAGTAGACTAAGATGGTATGGTCATGTCGTTAGGAGGGATGAACAGTATGTTGGGAGGAGAGTGATGGAAATGGATATACAGGGTAGGAGAGGGAGGGTGAGACCAAAGCGTAGGTGGATGGATTGAATCAATGACAACCTGAGGTCTAAGGGTTTGATGGGTGATGAGGTATAGGACAGGAACATATGGAGAGCATTTGGCCAGAAACATCGACCCCACATAAAAGTGGGAAAAGATGTAGACGAAGAAGAAGAAGGAGAGGTGACTGTACCTTCTCACCACATGCTTGCAGACTGAAGTCTGTCAGTCTGAGAATTTGTCGTTCATGGATCGACATTCGGTTGCATATTCCGAGCAATAGCTTTCCACCAGTGGTATGCAAGGCCTAGCCTGGCCTCTTGTTTTGGCCCATAACTCCTTATTCTATATATGTTTTGAAGCTCATGATGAATTGGGCTTAAAATATTTTAGGTCCTAATTTTTAGGCTAGGCTAAATTTGTTATATAATTTAATATTTTGTGTAAAGTGAGGTGCCACTTCTTATACGAGTCCTTATTTTTTTTTTATTATGAGTGACACAAGGCAAAGAAAACTCCCCTCAACAGAATAGCCCTAAACAGAGAGCTTCCCCATCAGGGGACACATACGGAAGCAATTTGCTCCCCTTCTCAAAAAAACATACCAATAATAATAATAAAAAAAAAAAACTTACTTTTGACAGTGCGATCATCAGACCCTGAGGCCAAATATTTTCCCAAAGGATGCACAGAAATGGTACGAATAATAGAATTGTGGCCTTTAAACACTAGAGCTTCCTGCGTTGGGAAGGGTCGAAGATCTTGAGGCTTCGGCAGCAATGGTATCAGATCCTGCAACATTGATGAGTGGGAGATAAATAATCTGGAAAAATTTATGAATGAGAGAGTAATATGTAAACAAGGTGGACAGTAAATAAGTAATCTGTAAATGCAATCATTGGAACATAAATAATCTGTAAAAGTAATATACAGGACAAAAGTCCTCTGTGAAATTGAAGAACAAGTGACGAGTACTCAGCAAGAGTGAAGATCAGGAGTTACGTAAATTAAAAAGTGATAATGAGGATATCAGTAATCTATAACACTGAAAAATAAGAGGTGGGTACTCTGCAAAAATGAGAAAGAAGGATATAGGTATTCAAAATAAAAAAAAAGCTGTCAAGGATCATTAACTAAAATAATCTACCTTCTCATGTCAGGATTCAAACCCTAAGCCTCGTAAAACAGGTTGCATGCGCAGCACTTACCGTGGAGGAAGCCTGAATTTTTCGGACACGCTGACGAGGTGCCAAGTACAAGTTCAGGCAACGGTCCCATTGTTCCTGGAGGAAATACAAATCAAATATATTAGTTTTATATCTACATAAGGATCCTGGAAGTCCAAATGAAAGCATAAGAGTGTGTGTGGACAAGTAACACCTGATTGACTTACAAGAGTATACTATATTCAGAGATGGGAACTCAGTGACAACTTCAATGAAGAAAATAAAGAAACCCACAGTAGTGTCCCTAACGATTGTGATCGGTTTTATGTCACGAACTCCCATTTCTACTTAGGGCTAGGAAAGTGCCTTAATTACCCTGAGTGAATGCCCTCTCTAACCTTAGACCATGGAGGTGATTAATGATTAATCACACAGTATCAAGCCTTTGCTTTACACCAAAAGTATTTTCAGGATACTGATGTGCTCTCCTTTAGTAAAGATAGCCTTTTACTGCTGTGTAGATATCTACAACAGGAGAGATCTACAGGAGAATAAATAGGTATCCTGAAGATGCTTTCAGTGGAATGCAAAGCTTGATATGGTGTAATTAATCATTAAACATATTAATCTACTATTGTTTTTCTTTTAATGACTATATTATTAAACCAATGTCAAGATCAAAGGCTGAACTTCAAGAACACACAACTCTGTCTCATTTATCACACCATGCATGATATGTGGGACTGGGTACATATACTACTGCCACGCCATAACTAAAAAAATGTTAAGGATGAACAGGGTGTACTGCAGCCCTAGTGCTTCCATTTTGTTCACACTAAAGTATATTAAAGAGAATATACTGACAAAGCATACATTATGTAAAACCAAAATTTGAAGCACAACCTCTTTTAAATAAAACATCTACAACTCAGAATGAAAAATACAAATGATCATAATACCTCATATTTTTGCTAAATTTAATACATCATTGAAACCATGAACTTACTATCAGAAAAATGAAAATATAAATGAGCAGCAAGAAATAAAAAAAATTTCATTAGAGAAGTTGGCAAATACATGAACGTAAAAAAAAAATAACTTTACAAACTAGGTTAAAATATTTCTCACCTGAATATATTTGCTATAGGCAGGTACTTTACGAATACTGGGGAAGAGTCTCGCCTCTCTTGCTTTTGGATCCAGTGACAGATACTCTATTGGCGGACGGTACGATTCTCCGTGACCTTTGACGAAACAATGCATCAATGAAGAATTATCTGCGTGGCCATAAATTTGACAACTTACCTCATTATATCTTTCAATTAGGGGGGACACAAACAGATGGGAGCTAGGGATTTATGGCTGGATGACCTGTCTAACGCCCACAAGTTGGGCTCAATCCCAGCTTTGACAAGTCTAGAGTTGAGTATTTTAACAACTACGCTACCGTGACCCATACAACATCTCTGACTCTACTCATGAATACCCACATTAAGGGTGGCTAAAACAAAACCACACCAATTTTTAATAAACTGATTCTTTCACTTAAAATTTTTTCTCTCTTTTAAACCATACTAAGCTTCTCTCCTTCAAAAAAAAAATACATTTTTATGTGTGACACCGGAACAGGCATATAAAGCTGACCTCATAGGGCCCGGGCACCAAGAAAAACTTAAAAAAAGAAACAAACAAAAAGCAGCATGGAAAACTTTCTATATAGAAGAAGTATTTTCTATAGAACGAAAACGAAAAAGCAATTTTAATAAACACTATTTGCAATATGATTTAAAAAACTAAACTGGATAAAATTAAAGGAATCTAACAGCCAACAATGATTTAAAAGAAGTTACTTTATCAATTATTTTAATAAAAAAAAAATATTTGGAGGATTCCGAAAATTGTCAATACTTCCTAAAACTGTCATATTCATATGTTTCTGCATAAAACAGGACAGGATTTTATTTGAGGGGCATGACCACATACTAATTGACCTTCCCATACACCAACATCCATACAATACCAAAATAGCTCTTGGAAGACATATATATACATACATGCACAACGGCCAATATTCCCTTTTATATGAGGGGTTATCTGAGTCAAAGCACACATTCACCAAAGGCCAAACATGTCTTGAACACTCCACTCAGCTTCTTGGGGATAAAGCTTCCTTTATAAGAAGGAAAGTTGATGACCTTAACTCCTCTCCCACTGATAAATGTTTCTGATCCTTAGCCAAAAAACCTCTCCAAATACTTCTGCAATTCAGGCTTTCCCCCTCTCATTCGTGCTGATGGTTCTATAGCTTTCTCTCCCACACACAAAGTCACTCTCTTTGGCTCTCAATTTTCTGCCAACTCTCCTATAAACAATTATATTGCACCTCTCCCTTAATCTTTACCACTCTCTATCCCTTTGCCCTCCCTTATTCTTTCTTCAAACAAAGTTCATAAGGTTGTTCGCTCGCTAAAGACGAACAAGGTATCTGGTCCAGATGGTATCCTTGCAAGGTTCCTTAAGGAGTTTGCAGATGAACTGGCTCCCGTGCTTTGCCGTCTTTTTTGCCTCATTCTGTCAACCAGTATCTATCCTACATCTTAGAAGCATGCTCTAGTGCAGTGGTTCTCAACTGAGGTCCACATGGACCCTGGGGTCCATGTAATATTCCTGGAGGTCCACAGGCAAAATATAACAAATTGGGGGTCCACAGTGATATTTTGGTGGTCCATGAAGCAATTCCACTTCAGAACGGTTTTCATTACTAAAAATAAAATTCCCATTGTAATTTACACCATATTGAAATAAGTAGAGAATATATAAGAATGATTCTTTCTCACTTTCTTTCTTTTATAATTCCTTTTGACCTATCTACTCACCCATCGGTCAGTGAAAAGAACAAACGAAGGTAAAAATCTCTTATCTTTTCTCAGGAAGCAGGCGGCGAGTTTTAATGTTTATTTTCAGGGCAAATATCTACCTTCCTTAGCACAGTCTCTGACCTTTGATCAGCAACGACAAAGGTCAAAGAAACTGCGCTTATCGAGGAAGGATTAATGGCATGAAGACCTACAGTAGCAGGGATGATTTATGGTACAATTATTAACTCTCAGTGCCTATAAAAGTCGACACGACCCAGACAGTTCACTTCAGTTTTATGTTGAACTCCATCATGACAAGGTAAGATATATTGAAAAGTTCCTAGTACATACGCACTTACGTTAATATTTCTGAAATTCCCCGCTTCTGTAATAAAAAATTTTTTCCAATTTGAAAGTGTTAAAATTAGAATAAGCTTGTCTTATGTCGAACAGCTATGAAGGGGTCAACCAAAATAAAAAATAAGGGAAAAAGGGTCCATGGGTAAAAAAAGGTTGAGAACCACTGCTCTAGTGCAACCTGTTCCTAAGAATGGTGACTGCTCTATTTCTTCAACCTATCGACCTATTGCTCCAATCTCATCTATCGCTAAAGTTTTTGAAATTTTGCACAATTCTCACTTCTTGAAACGTCTTGAATATAACTCGCTATCTTTCTCATGCATGGTCATCTTCTCTGAAGAACTATGGGGAATAATTCGTTGTTGACCTTGATATCTCTAAGGCTTTTCACAGAGTCTAGAACAAGGCACTGTTGGCCCAACTCCCTGCTTATGGCTTTACCTCTTACCTCTGTTTTCTGATTTCCAGTTTTCTTTCTGACCATTTTGTATCTGTATTGACAATGCAACACCTAGCCCAATCCCTGTAACCTGTAGTGTTCCTCTGGGCTCTGTTTTTTCACCTACTCTGCTCCTTCTCTTGATAAATGATCTGCTTCATTCCCCATCCTCCCCTATTCTACACGCCATTGCCGATGATTTTACCCTGCATTTTTCCTCTGCCTTTTCTTTACAACTTTCATCTGCTACTCGTAATAAGGCTCATATCAATCTTTTTCCTACTCTGAACTCCGATTTGCAGAGGGAAATGTAAGTGGGGCACCAAAAATTTAGTTAAATTTAAAGCCTCCAAGACAGTTTCTGGATGTCTCTTTATCTTTTTCTCTTCATGATACCCATATTGTTATCAAGACTAATGAAATTTATCCTCTTAATTCTACTGATATATTAGGAATCACGATAGTCTCCAACTTGTCTTGGAGGAATCATATACTACAAATTTCTATCTGCATCCAAAAAATTGAGGGTTCTATTTCGTTTTTGTCATTACTTTTCCTCTTTACAGTTACTTAAAATCTATAAAGGTCTTATCCATCCCTGCTTAGCACTCTGCTCGCACATCTGGGGTGTTTCTTCATATACTTCACGCCTCGACAGGGTTGAATCTAAGACAGTCAGACTCATTAATGACCCTTCTCTTACTTCTAATCTAGATTCTCTTTCTATTTGCCATATCATCCCTATCTCTTTTCTATCGCTGCTCTGATGAGTTGGCGAGTTGCATCCCTCCCCTACTGCCGAGGCCACGTAACACTCGCTAAGCGGCCTCGTCTCACAGATACTGTGTGGAGATTTGTAGCTCACAGATTGGTAGGTGCAGTGGCTGCTTCTTCCCATCCAACTTCAGACTCTGGAAGTCTCTTCCCCCTTTTTATCTTTCCTACTTCTTATTACCTATCTTTCTTTAAAAAACGGATCTAGCGTCATCTCAAAGCCTGATCCTGCCATATCTCTAGGTCCTCAGTACTTCAACTATTCTTTCAGCCTGTCCTTTTCCTATCGTGCATCATTATCTCATCTCTGCCTTGTCCTTAGCCTTTTACTTTTTCTTTGTCTTAAGGTTTTCTTCATGCTCGGGTCTTTATTGATGAGGGCAATTCTTGCCTGTCCCGATGTCACACTCATAAAAAATATTTTCCATCCCCCTTCTTGGGTCACCTACAGGTTAAGCAGGCAAGTATCTTCTTTCTTAAGACGAGAAGACAATTTGTGAATAATACATACACTCCCCTACTTACAAACGAGCTAAGTTCCAGAAGTCCATTCGCAATATTATTTGTAAGCTGTAATTAGGTAAAAAAAAAAAAGCATTGTACAGTACATATATATGCAGTACAGTACAGAACTTGGGCTAAAGACACTTAACTACTACATAACATATAATAGATACAGTATTAGTGAATTTTAATATAGTAATAATAATGTATTAATACAGTACAGTACAGTAATACATGGGTAGATTATGGGTAGGTTTTTGCTTGAATATGCAAATGTTCATAACACTGTTGTTCATAAGTGTCTGTACTGGTAATTTCAGAGGTATAAATTAAAAAAAAAAATATTCCATTCAGTTTGGAATCTCCTAACACGCTCACAAACAAGTCCATCAAAATGACGAAAACTGTAGATATTTTTTACAAATGCACCCATCTCAATTTTGCGGTGAAAATTATATTTTTCCTATGGTTTTTTATGTGTTTTGAAGGGATATGACCTCAAAAACTGTCGGAAAATATATGCTATTTCAACTTCAACGAACCATCCTAGCCTATTATAATCTTAAAAAAAATAGCAAGTTACGTCAGTTTTCAATGTCACATTCATGCAAAAACATCAAAAACCATATGAAAACAGACTTACATTTCTATATTCTAGGTTAGGTTAGCATATATTTTCTGACGGTTTGCAAGGTCATATTCAATCAAACTACACCTCAAACCACTGGAAAAATATAATTTTCACTTCCAAAGTGAGACAGGCAAAATTTTTAAAATTTACCAAATTCTGGCTACCATTCTGATCTCAGCATTCTGATTAAACAATATGCATGAAGTAGATAAAGAATTCAATAACAATTACGATAAAAACTTACCAGGCAATCTTCTCTTTGGAGCAGGCATGTGGTTGTAAATCCCTCTCATCTTTGTGCCCTCGTCATGCCACAGATCGTAACTAAACACCCGCTTGATCTCCTTTTTCTTCTCATTGTATTTTATCTTGTTTTGGCGGATCTGAAGAGCTCTTTTGGCAACATATGCAGCTTCACTCTGTAGGTTGTGCAATGATATTGATATATACAAGAATTCAGTGACAACATTAATTTATGTGTCACTATTATTGGAGTGGTCACAAACTGAGTACGAAAGAAGAATTAAGGCTGGATGCCCTTCCTAATGCCATATGGTGAGTTTGACTACTTTTGAGTTGAGAATTTTTAACGCTCGGCTATCAGTGAATAAAAACAATTTGTTAAATGCAAGAATTCAGGAATGAAGGAGAGTATAGATTTTCCTTGCAATAAAATGGTTCCTGAAAGGGCGAGGTTGAGTAAGGTATGATGAAAAATGGTGATGACCTCTTCTTTGGTCAGCAGTTGTCACTCTGGTGGCTTCAGGGAATATGGCATCATGTTGTTGGAGAAAAATTTTAAAAAAGCTCCTTTTTGCAAAACTGATTCATAGTCTCTCCTACTGTAATATTATTTGACTAGCTTATTATCATGAACTTACCACGCTTATATTTTGCACTATCATCTGACCAGGAAAATCTTGTAATCCGTCCGTATACACATCCATTGATTTCACTATAAGAGCTTCAGACTAAGTCAAATAAGGGCCTTGCTCTATCCTACCATTCTATCATGTAGCTCGATTATTACCATAAACCCACCACACCTAAGATGCTTCAATTGTGATTCCAAGTTACACAAAGCTTTGTCAAGAGTCACAGATTACGCTTCTAAAAGACTATGCTCTCTTTTCTTCTTACAATCAGAAGGGGTCTTCCAACAGATATGTTTATTGCCCTTATGAAGATAATCTCAATGAAAAGCAAAAGCTTGTTATTGAAAAATTTAAAAAAGTAACCATACACTATTCTCTGTTCATCAATAACAAATATAAAAAAAGCAATGACAAACCTTAGAGGGAATGAAAGATCTCTTATGATCAGGACGTCCTGAAAGAGGCATTTCCTGTACTTCATGAGAGAAAATGTCTTCAAACTTCTCATACATGTTATAACCCAGCTGAGGCACTCTTCGTCCCATAAGTCTCTTGGCAATTTCTAAATCCTCATCGCTTAGTCGAATATCTTGACCGGTCTGTTTATCAAATACCGTTCGTCTGTCAAAACAAGAAATTTTACCTTTAAATACTAACTTATCAAAATCAAATATCTTTGTTCAAAAGAAAAGAAGAAAGTAAAATACTATGACTGCATAAAAAGGAAGATAAGTAAGTCAAACTTCCACTGTCCTTTGCAGAAGAAACTACCTTGTTGGGTGAGACAGGAGCAATAAGACTGAATAGTGCAAATACTGAAGAACAAATCAACTAAAAGTTTTTACATGCATTAACATATACAATGGCTGAAAATTCTCTTTGTAAGAGGAGTTGCTGAGTCAGAGCATTATTATTAACCAGAAGCTAAACATGACACGAACACTCCCCTCAGCTGCTTGGAGACAAAGAGTTGCCACATTTCCTCCCATCCACTCTGATGTTTTTTTTAAACTTTATTTCCATTTCATTACAATGGGTATTCGTCAGCCAGGGCAAGCCCCAACCCCCCACTGTGATGTCCAACCACAGCAGTTCCTGCCAGTAAACAGCTTAAACTCTCGGTCTTGGACGGGGACCGATCTTTCGACCTCGTGAATGCGAAGCCAGCGCGTTACCACTGTACTAGCCATGTGGTGCATGGGAGAAAATGTGGCAACTCTTTGTGTAGTCACCGTGGCTCAAGCGGTAGCGTCCGCGACCCTGAGGCGTCAGGTCGAGGGTTCGCGCCCCGCCACGGTCTGAGGTTAGCAAGGACATGCACTCAGGGTAACGATTACATTTGCCAAAACAAGTTCTTCGCAAGACGGCAACCGTCCTAGCCCTTGGTAGAAAAGGGAGTCCGTGACGTAAAACCGGAACAAACAAACAAACAAACACTGTGATGGGGTCACCCACCAAGTTTTTAGAGGTGAACTGCAACAAACACTGAGATCAGTTTTACGTCACGAAATCCCTTTTCAACTAAGAGCTAGGATGGTGCCTTCTTGCAAAGGAATTTGTTCTTGGCAGGTGCAATCGTTATCATGAGTGAATGCCCTTTCTAACCTCAGACTATGGTGGGGTGCGAATCCTCATCCTGACAACTCAAATTCCCAAAAGCTACCATTTTGCCATGATGACCAAATGGACAGCAACATACATGGTAATCAAAAACTAAAAGAATCTCAAAATGGGAGATGGAACAAAGCTACTAAGGTTAGTGAGTATGGCGTAGGAAAGGAAATTCTATATCAAACTATACCAAGCTTGGTATGCTTGAAGGGATTATTAATTAACTGGTATAGTCATGTTGTGTCTGAGAGGATACAAGCAAGAGCAAGCATTCTTACAGACTGACATGAAATGCAACTGATGTGATGGTGAAATCAGATGATTCCATACTGTAAATCAAGAGTGGTAGGCAGGATATGAGAGTGGTTCAGACACTATTTGTTAACTTGGACTTGTGGAGAAAACGGGTATAAAGAGATTGACGGATGTGTTATAATGTTAAGGGTTAACCAGGAGCTAGAAGGGGCAGGAATGAATGAATGAATAGTTTTGTTGTGGAGTGACACCAATGACCAATAAATAACAACATGTGTGATGTAAAATATACTACGACTGGTATTGGTGGGCTACCCAAGATGTTTTAAAACTGTCTGAGTAAATGCTGTCCCTCACTTTAAGTGTTCAATCAGTTTTCTTGCATAAGTGTGACTTAGGGACAGCAAAGATAATTGCTATCATTAGGTCTGGCACCAATTAAAACATTTAAGAAATGAAGCAGCTTAAGGACACAGCAGAAAATAAGAAAATTTTACATAATATAAAGGACAGGTTGAAAGTATGAGTTAAAGTGATGTTGACCTAAAAATATGGCAAAATTAGGCAAACTGAGGTAACAAAAGGTCTATTTTCATAAAGAAGAAAGTCACAAGAGTTTCAGAGTCTGGAAGTGATGGGGAAGAAGCAGTCAAGGCACCATCAAATGGCAATGTTGAAAAATAACTGATAAAATGGAGGAATTCTGGAACAACAATAATATACTATACAGCATTCTTTATATAAATTCTCACCTAAAATCGGGATTCTCAAGCTTATTGAGGAATTTGTCGAGGGTGTCAAGTCGATCTGGTTTCAAGATGGGTTTTCCCTCCAAATTGTATCCAATGTGAGGGTAATCGTCGTACCAGTTCATGGGTATATTTCCTGCAAGAGAGAAGCATGTGATAGACAATATGGATATTCTGATAATTTACAAAGGTATGTATATTGGGCAACCATATAAGGGGGTTCTTTAAACTAGTATAATAATATATTTACTATGAGGTTCAATACAGTTACAGTGATCCTTCGCTGTATCGCGTTTCTTGGCTCGCGATTTCACTGTACCACGATTTTCTTTGGCAAATTTTTATTTTTTTTGGGGGGGGGTATATGCAAAAATATTAAAATATTAAAAAAAAATATATTTTCAGTATTTTCATTTTTTTATTGAAAAAAACATATTTCATTATCTAATTGATAAAAAAAATTATTTCCCAGCCTACGAATAATAAAACAGTAAAAAATAGTAAAAAACATAAATTTAGATATACAGTACAGTATAACTCACAGTATTGCATCATGTGAAATAGTGTCCGATAGTGTACAATGTATTGGGGTCGTAGCTACGTGAGCTAGCATATATAGTTATATTTCCAGTAATTTCATGATTTTATTGATAAAAAACGTATTTCTTAGCCTAAGAATAATAAAACAGTAAAAAATAGTAAAAAACATAAATACTAACAGTATTGCACCATGTAAAATACGATACCGGTATCAGCGTTTTGGATAACGAAAAGGGTCGAACCTACGTAAGATAGTACATATTGAAATTTTAATTATTTTATTGATAAAACAAGTATTTCCTAGCCTAAGAGTAATAAAACAGCAAAAAATAGTAAAAAACATAAATTTAGATATAAAACTCACAGTATTAAATAGTAAAAAACATAAATTTAGATATATAACTCACAATATTGCATCATGTGAAATAGTGTCCGATAGCGTACAATGTATTGGGGTCACAGCTACGTGAGCTAGCATATATATTAAAATTTCCAGTAGTTTCATGATTTTCTTGATAAAAAACACGTATTTCTTAGCCTAAGAATAATAAAACAGTAAAAAATAGTAAAAAAACATAAATACTAACAGTATTGCAACATGTAAAATACGATACCGCTATCAGCGTTTCGGACAAAGGCTTGCACCATCTTCCATTGTCTCGCCTAACTCGTTCAGTCTCACTCACGTGTGCGCCGTTCACGTTGTGCTTATTAATACGTTTTGCTTGTGATTTTTTTACTCGCATATTTTAACCTTTGCAATGCCTCCCAAGCATCCTTCATTTAAGGCTTCTTGTAGTGAGCCTAAGCGGCAAAGGAAAATGTTAACCATAACAGATAAGGTGAAACTCTTAGATATGTTGAAAGAAGGAAAAAGGTTTATGGATGTCGGTCGCTATTTTGGCCTCAATGAATAACAGCTGTAAAGCTATTATTGGCTGCGGAATAATTTCCTCTGGCGTCTACAAACTCATTACCACCTCAGGTAAGTTTACCGATCACGTACATATAAATTTACGTTGCATACTGTTATTTATAAAGTAAAGGGTGGTTTTTTAACAGTGCAAGGAGGGTTTATACAGTAAACGTAAAAATAATTGTAATGTACCTATGTACATGAGTATGTCATATAAATTTAGCTTGCATGCTGTTATTTATGAAATAAAGGGTGGTTTGTTAACAGTACAGGGAGGGTTTATACAGTTTATACGGTGTAAACGTAAAAATAAATTAAAATATCTATGCACATATAGGCTGATCCTACTCCGCGATTTTCCTGTCTCGCGCCGGGTCCCGGAACCGAACCTTCGCGATAATTGAAGGAACACTGTATAATGTACAGTTGTCCCTCATCTTTCAAGGTCAGATGGTTCCACTGTTTCCCATTTATGTAAAAAATGGCATGTATTCAACTCACATTGCACATATAAAATGGCAGCGATCTCTCATGTAAGAGTGTTGCCTTGTCAAAACACACATTTATCAGAGGCCAAACATACCTCGATCACTCCTCTCAGCTTTTGAATTAGGGCTCTGAACATATGCCCAAACCAGCTGCAGCTGTCAGGCGCATGTTCAAAATCCTCATATACAAGTGTCAATACTTTATATATGGAAAATTCCCAAACTCTTAAACAGTATACTTTCATTCATGCTGTACTGTACATTAATCTTTACCTAATATAATCGAAAGATATGTAAAAACTTATGAGCAATTAATATTGTGAATTTACAATGGAATTTTTTTCTCAAAGTGGATTCTTTTTTAATATTTTCCAACTGCATTGTTAAAAATCAAGTAAGTGGTAGGCCAACTGTATCTTAAAGTTGAGAATTTCTTGAAGAAAAATTTCAAGACTGAGTTCTATAACACAGCCATGATATTAGCTTAAAGGTGATAAAACACAAACCTAACAATGCATTGAAAACTAATCCAGTTTTATATATGAAAGGCATATATGGAAACCCTTGATTATTTACTCGTTGTTCAAGTACTTTAATGGATTCAACCTTAATTGTGTCGATCCATATAACACCACTCTATGAATGATGAATTAAAAGTGCAATCCCCAAAACATCCTGATAAAGTGCCCCAATGAGGAAAACGAATAAAAAGTAATGACTCAAAAATTAATAGCATACTGCTTATAAATACTTTATATGCAGAAGATCCTTGACCATTTACCCTGAGGATGACCCCAGTTGAATTGTGGGGGATAAATGAGACAACCCTTTATACACAAGAAGCTAAGAGGAGTGACAGAGATAATACCTGGCTTATACTGAATGTGCCTGCCTTGGCTCAGCCACCTCCTTTATAAGGGGAATTGCAGCCAGTGTATATGTGGGTATGGATTATATAATTTTACCGATAGTGAAGAGGGAGACAAAATTCACCACTGTATTCTGATTAAAAACAGCCAGCAAAGCTCAGGAGTTAGAACACTCGATATGGGAGTAGGCAGACTTGTAATTGAGCCCATCGTGGGGTGTTGGGAAGAGCATAAAGCCTTAATTGTCCAGCTTCAATATGTCTGGCCACCCCCATAACAAGGAAAAAAAAATTATGTGCTGGTAGCATATTCCTTCAATATTTTTTTTTGCTAAGTCACAGAAAAGCTAATGAAAGAGATGAGGCTGGGCAAAGTATAACTAAACACTGCTGCCTTCATTCTATATTTTATCAAGGGTCATCCTGACTTCTGTAAATATCGTAAGTATTGTAGCTGTTCTACTGGTGGGCATCCGTACATTTAAATTATCAACTCTTAATATTACTCTCTTATACGTACCTATTGTATTTCTCAAATCTTCCTCATCTGATGAATCATATTCATATTCATCAGCAACCTCTTTGGGAGCTTCTGTAGACAGTGATTCTTCTACTGAATTTGATTCTGAACTCTCAAAGTTTTCTGACTGTTTAGAAGATGACAATCCCTTGACAAGATCTGTGTCTTTTTTTGTGTTTTTCGCTGGGATGCAGTCAGTCCCACTATCTCTATCGATGTGGTTT
Source organism: Halocaridina rubra (assembly GCA_037179515.1). Taxonomy (NCBI): domain Eukaryota; kingdom Metazoa; phylum Arthropoda; class Malacostraca; order Decapoda; family Atyidae; genus Halocaridina; species Halocaridina rubra. Next base: position 6,522 of record JAXCGZ010013763.1, on the reverse strand, counting down.
TTGACCTGATTATCTTCCTTTCTCTGCATATTTTCTTCCACTTCTTCAATACTTTCCCCTTCATCTGAATCTCCCATGAGGCTGTCAGCTTCATCTTCGAAGTCCTCGTCTGAATCGCTTTCTTCTTCTTCTTCTTCTGATTCACTTTTACCTTCTTCGCTGACATCCTCTTCAGATACTTCCAGGAGACTGTCTTTACTTACATGAGGGGATTTAGAATTTATAGCATGTTTTCCCTTTTTAATTTGTGGTTTCAACTGCTGATTCTTTTTTATATCATCTGTTTGCTGTTCACCAGACTCCTCTTCTTCCTCTAGCAAGTCGTCCAAAAATGGGATATCTTCCTCATCATCTTCTTCCTCTAATTCTTCGCCTTCGTACTCGGAATCGGAAGAGTCTCCCTCATCATTTATTCCCACTAAGTAATCGTCCTGTAAATTTTGGAATAGATTACTGAGCAGCATCCTAATAAACAAGATTATATTAAATGTTGAGAGACCACGACACCAATGAAGCTATGAATTTCTATAGTATCATGCTAAAGTTATCTTATCAACATCAACAATGTCCATCAAAAGACACCATAAAAATACAAAACGAAAAGGCAAGTTAAAAGGCATTCTGCAACAACAAAAAGATAATGATATTCTAAAGATAATTTTACTTCCCTCCTACATAAAAAAAAATTGAGGAGGAGCATGTAAATGCAGGGTTTTTTAATTTAAAAAAATATATAATTTTTGAAGTAAAATGAAAAAATTAACTGTCGACAAAACACCCACTGTATGCCCATAGCATCTATCATCAACTCGAGGAGGGGGGGTTAATATAAGGTATTATAATAACTAACAATGATCTGAGTGAAATGAAGAGAAAAACATGGTAAAAATATCTGAAACCACTAAAAACCAATAACATAAATTATCAACTCATTTCCTAGCTTGGGGTGAACTGCCTGATCTAATATTATTATACAAATCAAGAGATTTTTATCTAATCCTAATCAAATATTACACAAGGTTTCTTTAACAATTGGGGAGGGACTTTAAAAATTATACACTCTTTGAAATGTGAACTGATAACTCACATGATAATTTTGCAGAAGGTTTTGATGGGTTTTCAACCATTATAATAGGTTTGATTAGTTTGGTTAGTTGAGGGTATGAGTGAAAATTCTCCTGAACTTCATTTTAGGTTAGGTCACCCAGATTTAGAAAAATGATTACAGACAATATTGATTTCCAGTGGGTTTTGTTATTCTGTCAGAGTTTTGTATACGCCTTTCATTAAGAAATTATTTTTCTTTTAAATTCTCCACCCCGCCACGATGAAAATTTATAATTTTAAAGACCATTATGATTTTCACTGTTTTTCTTTTTTTCAACTTATTGGATTTTTATTTCCCATAAAAAACTCCTAGCACTTGTGATTATTTGCAACCTAAACCCTGAATTCTCAAGCAAAATGTAACAAATTTCAAATATAATAATATTCTAAACAATCAAAACATGCCAGACACAACTTGGAAAAAACATTGTGTCAATTATCAGCTTGCTAAAGGTGGGGAAATACTCATATTCCATGACTAACAAGTAATAATGGACAAACTGGTGTTTTTCCTATATTAAAAAGTGTGGGTAATTAAAGTCGGATCCAGGAAAAAAACTGACAAAAAAATATCACAATTCAAATAAAGTATCTAGCCTAACATCACATTTAGTGTACTGTAATATCATCTTACAAAAATTTTTTCTTTAGTATGTAAAATGTCATTTACTCAGTTAAATTCAATTCTCATAACTTTGCATCTTTACAGTATTTAAATAGAGTAATTTCTGGTTAAGATTCGTTTTATGTACACTTCATTAGGTTAATACAGAATAGGTTATGGTATGTAGAATATCGGCCGCCTACCTTGTGGATGACCCACTCGGGGTGGTAGGGGGGAAAATGTGGCAACCCTTTACCCTCAAGGAGTTAAGAGGAGTAGTCGAGGTATAAGAACATAAGAACATAAGAATAGAGGACACTGCAACATGCCTACTGGCACACACGAGGCAGCTCCATTTTTGAATTGTATTTTCAGCATGTCTAACCTATTCTATTCTACTCTACTTATTTATTCTGTTTTTCTTTTTATGATTTTTCTAATAAGCACTAACCTATTCATACCCACCCTACCTCTGTCATATGTCTATCTAATCTACATTTGAAGGTGTCTAAGGTATTGGCATTTACTATCCTACTAGGAAGCTTGTTCTATGCATCAGCTACTCTATTACCAAACCAATTTTTACCAATTTCCCTTCTGAACCTAAATTTATCAAGCTTAAATCCATTATTACGAGTTCTGGTTTGATCATGAATTTTTAAAACTTTATTAATATCTCCCTTGTTAATCCCTTTAAACCATTTATAAACTTCAATCATATCCCCCCTAACTCTTCGCCTCTCTAGAGAATGTAGATTAAGTTTTTTTAATCTGTCCTCATATGGTAGATTTCTGATATTGTGTATCATCTTGGTCATTCTTCGTTGCACTCTCTCCAAGGATTCAATTTCCATTCTATAATACGTGGATCAAGGCAAAAGCGTGTGTTTTGGTTCGCCCATCACCCCTTACAAGGAGGGATCGGGTCATGTACATAGTACATACCTATATGTTATGTTAGATTGGTATAGTTAACAACAATTTAGTCCAAAAATAGCTAAAGTGCATAAAACAAATCTTCACCAATTTTTTTCCGTTATTTTTTCAAAGCAAAATTCGCAACATAATCAACTTCCGTTCACCTGTAGCCCATTATTCAATCAGATTCAGTGCATGCCCCCATTCAATAATAAATAACAGAGGAGGAACAGCATATTCAAGTGTTCAATTTTCAAAATAGGAAGTATACCCTTGTACAAACTTTGATCAAAATTAATGCGAAAACACCTCATGCTTAGTCGAGTGATATTTACCACAGACTTGTAGTCAAAACAAGAAACTTACGTCATTATCACCACCATTTGATATATTTTTGGGATCAGACGGATCCAGACGTTTTCTTTTCCCGCTCATTTACGATGATTTGAGCTTCTTTTCGCTGTAAAGTAGACGAAATTAACGTACAGCGCTTAAAACTTCGTCACACGTGTGGCTAATTTTTATATGCCATTTGGTTTTGTTTTGACATATTTCGTACATAAATAAACCAAATTCATGACAGAATGAACCTACGACTGAACTTCCACATACATTATATCAAATTAAATAAACATATGTCTATGAATAAAATTCTATCTTTTTAACTAGCTATAAATATTCATTAAAAGGTTTTATCATAAAGATATGATGCATAAAGAACCTATTTATTCAAATTCAGTATATTTAAATGAAAAGTCTTCTTCTTTCACAGAACACCGAAGTCTCACAACATTCTATTTCAATGTCAAACTATCGAGTAAAGTATTGTAAACATGACAAAGATAGCTACTAACTGATCACTCTTATGTCAGCTACGCTAAAAGTACTTAGATATTAACCTTTACAAATGTCCACGAATAGTCATTCTCTCTGTGACCTATGCATTTGTCTAAATCCCGGCTCTGCTGATTTCAATTAATATTTTGCTGTGGAAGTTACTAAATTTAGATTACATAGGTCTCGGGAGTTATCTAAGCCTCTGGTGATTGTCCTTGTATAGTATTTTTGGTCTGAATAGTCCAATTTACTTCAAATTATAACAAGAAGAAATCAAACCAAATGTCACCGGAACTTCCAACAGGTGTAAACAATCAAAATCCCCAAGATAGAGGAGCAATAAATCAAGGTAAAAAAAAAAAATAATAAAAAAAAACAAGAAAAGAAAAAATAAGTCTAGTGCTACTTGTAATGGGGGTTATTTTTTTTTTTACAAACAAATGTGGTAGACCAGTCACAGAAGACTATGGTTCCATGGTTCATGCCAAGGGGCAACTAAACAATATGATGCCATTATTGCCCTACATTATGATGATATGCCCTGGTACTGCCATAAGTGTGAAATACTGGTAGTTGTTTGTTGCTGGTCTGATTATGGAGCTAGCAACATGAGGGGCATTTGGATCTTCGCTGGATGTTGCGGGGGCACCAGTTTTCCGTCAAATTTCTGAGAAGGAATCACATTCGAGGATGTAGTGGAGCAGTGGATGTGGTGAGGCTACCTGGCAAAAGGCGCATTCCCTGATGATATCATCCACTATTCGCCAGGTGCACTTGTACCCGAGTCTCAGACGGTACACATTGACCGCTGTGCTTCATCGAAGGTTCTTAGGCAGGGTAATTCGCTGAAGATCAGTGGTGGCTTTGTACCACCAGGTGGAGGGGGAGCCAATGTCTGTGCACAGGCTGTGTTTAGTAATTAAGGCATCAAGGAGTGACTTGGTGGCTTTATTTTTTATCTGTTGAATCCCAGGAGGCAGAGATATTTGGATTTCTGCTCTAAGAGTGGCTTGTTTGGCGGCTTGATCAGCTTCCTTATTTCCCTTGATGCCGACGTGGCTGGGAATCCAGGCAAAAGTGATTGCTTTTCCAAGGCTGGTCGTCCTGTAGTAGTGGCTGAGGATGGTGGTGATGATACGTACATTGTCTCTGAGGAGTGGCTTCTTGATGGCCTGTAAGGCGCCTTTAGAGTAAGAGAGAATTAGGGCATAGTCAGCTCCTTGCTGGATGAAGAAGTCGAGGGCGTTTGCTATGGCAACAAGCTCAGTCTGGAGCGATGAGCAGGAGTTTGATAGTCTCCAGGATGGAACATGGTTTCCAGTGGTGAAGGCGGCGGCTGAGGCTCCAGCTTTTGATTTACTGGACCGTCAGTGTAGTAGACTTAAGAGTTTGGCCTGCTCCAGCTCTGAATTTTGTCCTTGTATATGTTTTTAAGGACAAGCGGGATTACCAAGCTTTTGGGGTTGTCAGGGAGCTCGAGCTTCATGTCGAGTGGTTGTTCATTCCCTGGGGGTGGGCATCTGTATTCAGGAAGCGGAGTGTCCTGTATCTTGGCTAGGATGCTCTCCCTGACTAGCAGTGCTTGCAGGCTAGAGCAGACCTTGGCTGCCCAATTTCTAGGATGGTGGTTGGGCTGGCGATTGAGGGCTAGATGGAGATTTGTACCAGCGAGGCATTTATGTTGGGCAGTGGTGGTTTTGGCCACAAAGAGAGTCAGTCTTTGCTGAGATCTGAGTTTGAGTGGCATGAGCACTATGACTGATTCTTTGTCTTGCTTGCTGTTAGTCTACAGATTTGGCAAGCTTCGCCCTTATTCCTCTCTCTCTCTCTCTCTTTCTCTCTCTCTCTCTCTCTCTCTCTCTCTCTCTCTCTCTCTCTCTCTCTCTCTCTCTCTCTCTCTCTCTCTCTCTCTATATATATATATATATATATATATATATATATATATATATATATATATATATATATATATATATATATATATATATATATATATATATATGTATGTATGTATATATATACATATATATATATATATATATATATATATATATATATATATATATATATATATATATATATATATATATATATATATATATATATGTATGTATGTATGTATGTATATATATATATATATATATATATATATATATATATATATATATATATATATATATATATATATATATATATATATATATATATAGAGTACTTATTAATTTCGTGACCTAAACTGGTCACCTTCTTAAAGTAAAATGGCAAGAGATTGCTATTGTACTTTGAGAAGGTGACCAGTTTAGGTCACGAAATTAATAAATACTTTATATATATATATATATATATATATATATATATATATATATATATATATATATATATATATATATATATATATATATATATATATATATATATATATATATATATATATATATATATATATATATATATATATATGTTGTTTTATTTAATGGGCTTTTCCTACCATATATATATATATATATATATATATATATATATATATATATATATATATATATATATATATATATATATATATATATATATATATATATATATATATATATATATATATATATATATATTATGTATAACTATTGTGCTGATTAATTCGTGCGTTTTGCATTGCGCTATTGTTTTGTTGTTTTACTCAGGTAGAACCCACCATGTCGGACGTCTAAGTGTGAGTAATAAAACCTCCACTTTTCTCACGATTTTTAATGGCATTCTCCTCACCCATCTTTCTCAAAGCATGGAACAAATAGCGACGAGGTACAAAGGACCAATGCAGTAGCAAAAGGAAATTCTGGTTTGTAGTATTTAAGTGAATTTTTTGCAGCTTCTGACTTCCGAGATTTTCGTTCCCGTGGCCGCCCTCCATAGGCTGTTTTGATCAAGTTTTGCAGTTAGCATTGGAGCCTTCATATATGCTGTATTATAACTGTGTTTAAGCCTACTGCTGACGATTTTTCAAGATTGGAAAGCTATAGTGATTATTTTCCAAGGTGTATCCTAGATTGATGATAGCCTAT
>JAXCGZ010013762.1:2500-57156 GCA_037179515.1 Halocaridina rubra | reverse complement strand
ATATATATATATATATATATATATATATATATATATATATATATATATATATATATATATATATATATATATATATATATATATATATATATATATATATATATATATATATATATATATATATATATATATATATATATATATATATATATATATATATATATATATATATATATATATATATATATATATATATATATATATATATATATATATATATATATATGAAATTGAAAAAAATAATTTTGCAATGAAAGTACCACAAATAAAGAACTAATTATATTGAAAAAAAAAAGCAATAAACAAAATCAAAATGGGCCGTTTAGAGCATATAAACTGCAGCATCGGAGAGAAGCTTTATTTCCAAAAAACATATTATGTACCTTACATGTCAAAGAAAGTGACCATGAAGAAATATATTGGGATCAAGCTCTTACAAACGATTCTCATCTCTACAAATTCAGAGAAGCAAGGATCTACTTATAAAGTACTTCACTGGGTGGCAAAATCCCATTTACAACATAATTCTCACAACCATAAACTCAGCAGAGGAAGGATCAAGTGACAGAAATACTTTAATGGGGGTCAATTTCTCATTTCCAACACAATTCTCAGGGCAGGGAGGATCAAGTTACAGAAATACTTTATTGGGTGGCAATCTCTCACAACACGATTCTCACCACTAAAACACAAAAGCAGACGAATAAAGTTACAGAAGTACTTTAAAGGTGGCAATCTCTCACAACATGATCCTCACCACTACAAAGTTGGAAGAAGAACGCTATTGTTGAAGAAGTATTTCAATGTGTAGCAATCTCTCACTTACAAAACGAAGCTCACCATTACAAACTCAGGAGAAGAACAATCTAGTTACAGAAATACTTACATTACATATTGAGCATTTGTAATCTTCTATTTCAAGTACTTCATTCTTAACTCCTTGATCTCGTTTGTAATTGTTGTTTGAACGGCTTCGACCTTTCTTTCGACGGGAACGAGAACGACCTCCGGCATGGGTGAGCAAATGAACCCGAAGTTTGTCTGATAAAAGATTAAACATTATAGTCACGTTAAAACTATCAATTTGAAATTAATTACAAGAAAATACGGGACACAAGCATAGCGGCTTCTTGCATTACATACAGTTTGACCACATCGATGATCAAATATTCAAGCGTACATCATTCCATGGAAAAAATAAAGTATTATTTCTCTGCACCTATATAAAAATAATTCAACGTCTGAAGTAAAATTATGGAAACTGTTGAGAATATAGCTAGATAAGTGTATTATTAATATACAGTATACTGTTCTTTGTAAAAACAAAAAATATACGCAAGAATGAGATATTTCAGTAACATACCATAAATCCTAGCTTTATTAAAAAACTATTATATTCAAGCTTACAATATATAATAAAATTGCTGCATCCCTTTTCTTGTTCAGTTGCTGCCATCTTGCTGGGTTAAGCATAGCCTGGCAACATGTTAAATACGAATATCCTAACAAATCATCATTAAATCTTTGTTTCTTCAGTCAGTGGTCACCACAGCAGATCAATCGTCTCCCTTTTGCCCTATCCCCTGTGTCCTCACATCCTCATGTCCTCCCTCGCCATCCATAAACCTCCAATTTGACTTACCTCTCCTCACCTGCCTGGTAACTCCATCCTCAGCATCCTGTACCAACACACCCCTCATCCCTTTTCAGCACATGCCCGCATCATCTTGGTCTCTCCTCGCTCACCATGTCCCCACCCCAAATATCCAAACAAATACTATTTTATATTACTTTGCCAGGTAGGCAATACCAAAATAATTTACTGTACTACAGTAAATCCTACTGAACTATATTTATTGCTATGGGATTACTGATGCAGGATAATAGGGGGCCTGTATCATCTTTAAAGGGTATTTTCAAGTTAAGTCGCTTTAGATATTAAGTTATGAGTGCTGGAGCGAATTTAACGACACAGGGTGAGGTAGTACTGTATTGCCTATTTCTTTCACTACAGCACAATCACTCTAAGCAAAGGTTTTTAGATTATTGTTCCTAAAGCTTACCCGGACGACTAAATTCTCTCCTGCAGTCCGTGCTTGCTCTGAATGGGCACTTAAACTTCTTGGCTTCATGGATGAGCATGTGACGCTTCAATTTGTCCTTACGATTGAAGGCTGTTTTGCAAAGAGGACATTCAAAGGGCTTCTCTCCTGTGTGGATCATCTGATGTAACTTCAAGGAATATTCAGACTTAAATTCTTTTGAACAGGTCTGTAAGAATCAAACAAAGCATGATGGCATTCTAATAGTAGAATATAATAATTTTATAAAACTTCCATTGAAGATATAATATAGTAATCCTATTCTCATCCAGAATTTCTAGTTGCAATGCTACCAAGACTGTGGGCAACACTGGGTGGTACAGGAAGAAGTTTTACTACTTTAGTTCTTTTTTTCTGACTATGGACAACATGACAGACTTTGAGAAAGTTGCTGTTATTGTTGTTCTTTGCCGTTTAATGTGTCACTACTGATCCCCATCCAAATTGGGGTAGACTGACACGTTGGAGCAAGGGAATTAAGGCTGGATGCTACAGTGGGATGGCAATATGAAAGATTTATAGATTATATACAATGATTGCAAAGTTCTTCAAGTTTGAAGCCTACTACACCATAACTATTTCCAACATGTCCCACTGAAGGACATTAGGAAGGGCATTCAGCATTAATCCCCATGCTTCAGATTGTCTGTATCCATCCCTATTTTAATGAAGACTAACCGAGCACATAAAACAATACATCAAATACATAGCCAATGACATAAAAGTGGTCATATGCACAGTAGGTATGCTGGGGGCTTAATCATACCCTGCTTATCCTCATCCCTTCCAACAACTGGTCTTTGTCAATAAAAATACTGTACCAGGAAAGGAGGAATTGCAAAATTTTACCTCCCCTATCCCTTTTAGTAAGCACTTACAGCATGCAGAAAATACAAAGTTCAATGTGTCACAATTTGTCCCCGTTTGAATGACAGTGGACATGGACATGTTGGAGCTGGAGAATGACAATACAGGTACAGAATTTTTTCACTCCCTCCTCCTGGGATAAGTTAGAACTTTCTCTAATAATAAACACGATGACAGCATAGTCATAATTTAATTATAAATAAATTCATCTACGACAAAAAAAAAGCCGACTTGAAAAAAAGCTTTCTATTAATACAGATATGAAACATATATGGATTAATATTATGCATTTCTATTCTTATGGATATGAAACATATATGGATTAATATTATGCATAAAGTAGAAACACTATGCAGAGAAATCAAGACAACACATTTGAATATGCATGAATATACTTGTGCCTGAATTTATTATATTATTCATTCTAATACTGCAGAGGGTACACTATATCTTAAATGTCAAACTTTGAAGTCTGTCTAGGTTCTTCCTTACTTGGCATGGGTACAGATTTACTGTGCCATGAATGAGCAAGTGACGTCTAAGCGATCGCTCCGACATGAAAACTTTGTTGCATTCTGTGCATGGATAATGATGAGTTGATGTACGTAAATGCTGCTCAAGTGCTTCTGTGCTCAGGTATTTGTTCATACATTTTGTGCATCTCACGTAACTGCAAAGTAAGAGTTAGAATAATAAAATACTTTTCTTCCAAGAAATACCACCGCATTGTGAATATAAAAACTCAGGTATAAAATCCTCTGAAGCGTTTCCAGATTTCATTGAAGGAAATTTTCTGCAGAAAAGAACACGTTATTAAAATGACAAGTAATGAAAAAAAATTTCTACTTTACTTATGAGACAATGAAATGAGTAAAATACTGATTAATTCTTGGTATGTGGACAAGAGTATAGAATTAAAGACTAATATTTCATAACTGGGGACCGCAGTAGCATAGTGGTTCGAATACTTCACTCAGTAGGCGAAAGACCTCCAATAAAACCCAACTAAGGGTGTTAGGAAGATCATCCAGCCATACTTCCCTAGCTCCAATCCGTCTGTGCCACCTCCCATAATGAAAACTAATTCTGACACATAAAAAAAATTCCCCAATTCATAACCACAGACACTTGGAACAATGTCGTCTAGTTCAAAATATATTAAATATGATTATATATATATTTTTTTCAATATCAGAAAAACAGGCAAACTCTATATTGGCAGAGTAATTTTAAAGCTTGCAGGATTACCTTAAGAGATCTCTACCGAGTTGTTGAAATTACGATGGATTTAAAGGATTACATGGGGCCACGGTGACTCAGTGGTAAAGCCCGAGAGTTTGGAAGGGACTAATTCAAGTTCGAATCCACTGTAGGGCATTAGGAAGGGCATCCAGTCTTTACTCCTCATCTCCACAATGTCTGTGTCCAACCTCTTTTGAATGCAGAAGCTCCCATACTTACGAACAACCGAGTTACAAACATTCACAGATACGAACAAACACCTACCAATTATCTACCCATTTATTAATGTATGTATTACTGTACCATATTATTACATTATTATTACTGTATAAAAATTCATTTATACTGTATACTTTATGTTTTGTGTAGTTATGTGTCTTTAGCCTAAGGACTGTAAGTACTGCATATATATGTACTGTACAGTATTTTTTTTACCTTAACACAACTTATGAAGAAATCTACTTTGAACGAATTTCTGGAATCTAACTCATTCTTAAGTTGGGAGTGTCTGTATAAAGCAGTGCTTTACTTAGCAAATTACATAAGATTGTAATATACAACAGCATATATATTATGTGAGAAACACTAAGCGTAAGAGTACGATCTGCTCTGGCATTGCAGAGTTTAATAATGAATACCAGATTATATTACTAATGTAATACAGTACAATGTTATGTAGTCTGAGTACCTAACTTCAAATTATACAGGTATAACTGTAAAATAATACTGGGTAAGCATGAAGCAAGGTAAAATACTATGCCATCTTTCTACTAAATATAAAATATGCTTGCAAATCTAAAATGAAACTACAAAAATATATATTTACACATTATGGTAAGTATATTTAGGTAAAAAGATGTCATATTTAATGGTATAGACATCAATAACTGGTATTCAGCTAACTAGCAATCAATAACTAGTAATCAATAATAATCGAAAGTTAGTAGTACTGTACTCAATAACTAGATATTAAAAATCACCAGGCATTGATGCTTATGTTTCAATAAACAACTCACTTGGTTACAGTTTGTTTCTTGGGCTGAGGATACATCAGATGCTCAAACTGATGAGTGCCAAGGGAGTTTAAAGACGAAAAAACTTTTGAGCATGTGTGACAGCGATACTGCAGGTCTCGGTCATGTGTGCGAATGTGGTCCAAAAATGAGTCGATGTCTTCAAATGATAAGTCGCAGTTCTTCTGAATGCATCGATACACCTGGAAAATGTCAAAGACTATAAACCAGAGAGCTCCTGTACAGGAAACAACTTAGTGAGGAAAAAGGAAAACAAGAGAACACGAAAAAAAAAATTATACAAAACAGTGCAACTCAGTAGTGCAATACTGGCATCATTTCAAAGTCATTTTAAAAATGCTTCCTAGAGTGGGTATTAGAATAAAACTTTTTCAATACTGATCAGTATGAAATCTAACAGACGAAAATGCATAATTATTGTCACTGGGTGCATTCCTGGCAATGCATGTAGTACGGATTCAGCCAGGTTGAGCCCTATTCAAAGGATAACTTACTCTGTGATAAATTTTATATGATAAGCAAAGCAATCTAAAGGCACGTCTATGCCACAAGTCGGTGCTTAACTCAAGGAGAAGAAATTTAACTGCCTGCAAGTGCTTCTCTATCTAGATATGTTTATGATCAGTTCTGCCAAATCAAAGGACTTGAGTTAAAGCTCATCATGGTCTGTGCCTACAAAAGTTACTGTATATTCTTACTTAGTCATTTAAAAGCATGTATAAGGGAGGGCAATGGTGTATGTTATCTCCTAGCGCCTGCCATCTCACAAGGTCAATAAATACATTACATGGCCATAGCAGGCCATTTGTGAATTGTTGTGCCATGAGCTCAAACACGAGAATAGGCAGACATATAACAGTCTAAGGCTAAAATTAGAAAAAAAAACACTACTGCATATCCTATTAGAAGCACTGATCATTATTAAATAACTCACTTTTTGATCCGAGTGAAGTTTCATGTGCGTTCGCAGTTCCACATAGCTGCTGTAAGAACATCCGCAAAACTGACACACGTACGAAGCATCCACCAAAACCTCTTCTTTAACAATATTATCACTCAGTAGTTCCATTTGGGACAGAGTCTTAAGTGGAAAACAGCAAGAACAGGAGTTATCAACAAAAATATAGATACTGTAGAAAACTGCAACAGTAGCATAAGTTAATGATTTAATGGAAAATTAAAAGGTCAATTGTAATCTTCATTGTTTTTTCAAATAACGCCAATTCCAGTTGAAACTGGCAAAGTAGCCACTATCATAAATTGGAACTGTACTTAAAAACAATAATATCAATTATTCTTCTTTACTGGGGGGGAACTAACCTACAACGCTATAATAAATTTCATATGATTTTTCTTCCTTACTAGGAGTGTGACAGTAAAAATTTACCGAAATCATAAAAGTAGGATTAATCCAACTATGGAGTGGATCTGACAGCCATATACTGGGTGAAAGATGACCAGTGAATTTTGCAATAATAATGATCAATATTTTACATTTATATTAGTCAGGGTCTCTGACATCCATTTTGAATACGAAAATAGAACTACCATGTTATTAAGAGGAAGATGTATTTGAAATAACTGATTTCTGGTAAAGAAAAAAATTCAACCATGGAGGAGATCGCTTGCCCCTGACACCAACTCTTCTTTAGTACCTATTAAAATTCTATTACAGTAATGATTATTTTTTCAAGAACTAACTCTGGAGCAGTTTGTTTCTTTACCAGAGAGCAAACAGAGATGAAAGTAATTGGTTTATGATGGTTTAATAACTGGTCACCTTTTTAAATGTTTCCATAAATGAATATAAGTACTTTCAGGAAAATACTGTACAAGCAGGCATACACAGTAAAAGTATATAATGTACGCCCATAAGATATATTTTTGGTTCTTTTGCTACAATTGTTCATCCTGCTCACTAAGTTGGACATGATATTTCATATTAAAAATTACTTTAATTAACTGAACTTAAATTGTTCTATTATGAAAGCAGGCATGTGTTAGAACAAAACATTTTACACTGTATACCATAATACCTTTACAATTTTTGTGATGGTTAATAGCAAATACATTCCTAATTCTAGTAAATATCCAGCAGAGCCAGATAGAAGACCAAAATTATGTTAAAAACTTGAGGTAGCAAATACAGTATCATGGAATAGCAATTAGGAATTGCTCCCCTCTCAGCAACAAAGATAATCCACAGTCATTCTGGTATGTAGATAAACTATACTTAATTTTCCAGTAAAAGGCAACCCCTATCAAGCAAAAAAGGTGATTTGGGCTCTAAAACTAACAATCTCCTTTAATAGATGACTATAATGGTATCGATGACTTGCTACCATATAAAACAGAAATGTTGGAAAAACGAGACATAAAGGCATCTTCATATATAATACAGTATAGCCTTCCCTCTATGAACCTTCCCTAACTATCCATAAAAAACAAAAAGATATAAAAATTTAATTATCTCTCAACCCTAGGACACAAAGTGAGTCCATAATTCATCTTACTAAGATAAAACAAATAATATCACTTACTTCCATGTTTGGAACAGATGTTGAAGACAAAACCAATCTCTTGATGGGATCTTTTGGTAAAGTGTCACCAAGAGAGCCAGAGGGCCACACACGATGAGTTGCCATGTGTTTCTTCACGTTGCTCTTCTGAGTAAATGCCCTGCCACAAACCACGCACTGGAAGGGTTTTTCTCCAGTATGGGAACGGAGGTGTTGTTGAAGATCAAAATTCTTGCTAAAGAGTTTACCACAGAAGGAACATTTGTGCTTTGGCTGCAAAATATTCCATTATTTTAGGGTGAATTACCTAATGAAGTGAAACTACAATTTCATCATAGAAGAATGGGAAGAAGAGAGTCAAAATATTTCTAGGTAAAAAAGGACCACTTCAGAAAATATTGTAAATTAATATCTGTTCGCTTGAAACAGTTGTTGTTTGTGTACTATCTGTCACTATTAATTTCTATTCAAATGGGGATGGATACAAACAAGTTGGAGCTGGGGAATTAAGGCTGGATGCCCTTCCTTACAGTGGGAATGAGCGCGGGTTTGTCAATGCTAAATTCAAGTGTTTTAACCAAAATCCTAATCCGAATGGAGGTGCACACAAGCTGGAACTGGGGAATTAAGGCTGGATGCCCTTCAAAACACCCAAGTCATGTGCTCTAACAACTTGGCTACATGAAACAGTAATATGATATAGACTAGAATATCATGACTTAAAACAAAGTACAGAGGAAAGTGTAGAAAAAAATTGATGATCAACCATAACTCTTTTTAAGCGCATTTTGCACCCACAGATCAGCACCTGTATCATGAAGTTTCAGCAGAGTTATACTGCAGGTGAAAGAGAATTGAAAGAAAAAGAAAAATTCACACATCTTCATCAGAGATTTTAAAATTGTTAACTAAACTTAGTCTATGTTACATCATTACATTATGATATGGCCTGAAAATTTTCATTTGTATCCTGGGTAACCTAGTTAATGATACCATAGCAGACAATGACCTAAAAACAACTTTATGTACAGACTATGTATACAAGATTTATATCAATAACACATTATACTATTTGACTATAAATAATTTGAATCGCATTTACTAATAAAAATGCAAATGAATATCATTAAAAGTTTACACTGAAACTATTCATTGGTAGTTGGTTTGAATATATCTATTATTTAAGATAATGCGAAATGACCTTTGCTAAATACTGCTTAAGTGCACTGAGAGTGCAAGAAAAAACTATATGTGCAGTTCTGCTTTCACTTTGCATTGAAGATACAATTTAGAAAAACTAATATTCACACTCAAAAGGAATAATTATTCTTATTAAAATAATTTATCATTACAATGACAAGACACATTGTTTTGATATCCATACTTCTATATCATCTCTTCCCTATGAAGACAATATTCACCTGACCAGGCTGCAATATGGGCACCACTCAGCCCTTCTGAGTTATCAGAAGCTGGACAACTCCTTCAATGATGCTTGTCTAGGATGTAATAGTTCACCTAATGCAATAAAACACATTATGGAAGACTGCACTGCTTACAACCACATGCGCCAACAACACAAAGTGCATTTTCTGAGAGCTCTGGGGGATGCCCAGGATTGGCAGTGGCCTTCCTTAAGAACTTGGGGCTGTTTAGCCAGGCAGATTGTTGAGCTCACAGATCAATGTGGTAGAATATCTCAATAACAGCCATACAATATATATCATTAATATTGTAGCCAAAAGATCACATCGTACACCGACAGTTTCTCTCAATTCTGCCCCTTCTCCCAATATAAACACACGAATGAAAGATGCTTGAGAAGCACAATATCCTATATAAATCATTTGAATAGCATTAACGCAGATTAGGAAAGAAAAAGACTCTAAGCCTACACATTAATAAAAATTATATACCTTTGATTTGGTAGGATCATTTTTACTAGTTGCTGTTTTTGCCATGCCCCCATGGAAGAACTCGTGATTATAACAAGCAACATCATCTTTTTCTTCTAGAGTGACTTCTACCTGATTGGAGACTCGAACGTTACAGCCATTATCTTCCGTTGCCTCTTCAACACCTCCAACAATGGTAGTCAGGGTCTGAGTTGGGGACAATCCTGAGCCAACATCCTGTGATATACATAATGCTTTTTAAGGTAACGAGATCCCCTTGGGGAGCAAGAATACCTCCACCATGTTCCTCTGCATGTCGAAAAAGTCGACCAATTAGGCACAGCAAGGGGACTGGAAATCCCCTCCTTTGCATCTTTCATCAAGGAAGTAAAGTCTCTCTGCTTTGACTCAGCCACCCTCCTTATATGGGGGATTATTGTTTTTACGTAAGTATAACATTTGTAGATTACGGTTTAGATGCCAATTCTCTTTTTGCTCATTAAATGGAATAATTACTGGTATATATTTTAGTGTTCTTTTATGGAAAGAAGGCATATGAGAAAAATACTCTATTATTCCCTCATTGGGGAAATATACTCTTAAATACTTTTCATTCTGTGCTAGCGTAACAAGCTATCATGAAAAACACATTCAGTTGCAAAATATGAATATATGAGAAGATAAACTCCCTAATTAAAGGAGACCACTCAGCTGTGAAAAAACCTAAACAGGTAATTCAATTTACAGTCTTGTTTCTAGCACACAAAGACAAACAAGCCATATGAGAAATATGTATTGCACACAACAACCAACATATATAGGCCAGAATAGCAATATCATGTGAACAGGCCAACCTACCAAAGGAGTGCTCATAGATGATGTAGTTGTCAAGAGTGGCGACACAGCTGAAGTCATTACTTTACTCCCACTTGAAACAGGCAAGAAATTTGTGGTTTGTAAAGTGCTTGACAAAGGTAAGACCTGCAATGCAAAATATTCTTTTACAAAGTGTTGCATGACTGATGCTTCAATAAGCTTTTAAGCATCTTGGTAAAATATATGTATTTTCAATGCCATACAATAGGTTTTCTGTTAAACAATTAAATATATATATCAAGTTACGTTAATCGAAAATTAATCCATATTCTAGAATGCATTGGGAAGCAAAAAGCTAGCATTCTCATCCTTCTTCAAATTTCTTTATCTTGTTAAATCTGATAAAAGGAGTGACGATGAGTAAGGTATGATGAAGCCTAACTGCCTCCCTTTTCTATGGTCAGGTATGGCTCTTTTACAGTCTTCAGCAGGAAATGGTGTTCTAAAATAATTTAATTTCATTAAAAATATGAGATCAAGCAGTAAACAGACCTGAGTAGCTTCAATGGTAAAAGGAAGTAATTCAGCCTCTCCCACAATAATGCTTCCAGGGGAAGGAAGACCGCCACTACTAAAGGCTGATGAGACCTGCTGGGAAGAAAAATACTGTATAAAAAGAAGTTTATAACTCCACTAAGATGAAAGATGTGAACAATTTAGAATTCTAATAGTGTATAATAACTTACTAAAGTTATCTAGATGTATAATTCACACTTAAATCGAGTCAATAATTAAAAATGCTGTACTGAATACAAAAGTATGGTACTCATTGTGAAAGACAGAAAACTTTATTTTCATTATTATTGTACTAGTCTTCAATTATACATAGAGTTGATAATGATTCTATATACAGTACACTATGACTGCATGCATATTAATTTATATATGCAATGGTCTTGTATTCAAAATCCTTCAATTGCAGTTCAGTACCTGTCTCTATCTTTTGATTATGTTTTAGTATTTGAAGCAAGATATGACTCTATCAATCCTAAGCAAATTCAAAAGTGGACTTTCAATCGAGGTATATATATAATATTCACCATATTCAATGTCTATGTATGCTGAAGAAAATGCAGGACTTCACTCTATTAAATTTGTTCACCAACTTTGGTGAGCAGAGCTCAGGATGATATTAACCCTCTCATGCATGGTGACGCCAATGGGGTGTATAAATTTTTAGGGTCTAAATGCACCATGATGCCATTGGCGTCCATTTGAAAAAAATATTATTTTAAAATACTGTAGTTACATTTACGCCAATGGCGTCATTTTTTAGTCGAGCTTAAGTTTCCTCACTCTCTACTGAATGAACTACTTAGTAACCTTCTCCACTGACATGGATCTAAGGGCGAGGGATAAAACAAAGGCAGTTTCCTTCTCCCTCACTCATCACTCAGACCGCACATCTCTTTATGCACACTTTATTTTCCATATCCATAAACGGTCCTATGAATTACTGTTTCTCCTTTTTTATTGATTCATGAAAAACTACAACAAATAACGAAGTTAATGATATACTATGTATAATGATAAATTTAGGTTTGGGGGAGGAAAATAGCTGAGAAACAAGATATCTAGGCATGCTAAAAAAACTGCTGCCCAGAGACAGGAATTCACAAATAAGCATAGAAAAGAAAACTTATTGAAACTTATGGTGCGCGAAAGGGTTAATAATGAGGAAGAGAAAAACAAAAATTACGATAAATACGGTAAACACATCAATTCCTTTAGTGAAACCTCACACTATAAGAGGAATGCCCAAGCATCACAGGCGCAGAAATACAAAAAGAGGAATATACATAATGAAAAAGTAAATGACGCAAGACAGCTATTTCACATTTCATTGATGAGCATGCACTTGCATGCAATACAACTACTTACAGGCGTTTGGTGAGCATGTACTTGCACATGTATTTGGTTAGCAAGAGAAGGATCATCATTTTCGTAGTTGGTAGAATCTGATGCTGTAGGCTGAGCTGCTGCTGTCGAGTTTTGCATAACTCTGAGTCCTCTATTTTTACCTATCAATAGGAAAGAAATAACTTACACAAAACTGAAGAAAACGCTTATGATCAGTAATGATAATCATAAACACTGAATCAGAGAAAAATGATCTTATAAGGTATGACATATGTTTTTAGAGTATATTTTCAATTAACAATACACTATAGTTACATAATACTTCTTGCTATAAGGAGACTCTGATTATAGTTTGTCTTCAAGCAATTTACAGAACTCTTGAGATCTTAAAAGATTTTAATGCATTTTTAATATACGACATCTATTTAAGATATTTTATTGTCTTTAACTATAATAACAGCATTTTTTACTCTGGCAGTAATGTTGTATAATAAAGTATCTTTAAAGGCCAATAAAAATAAGGTATAAGAAAGGTGTATAGACATTACATATTCTATATAGTAAAGTGCTTCAGAAACAGTGGACAAGTACATATTGCAAAGAATCACTGTAAGATATTTATTGCTATACTAATAACTCCTGCTAATGCAAGAATCATTTCTATAATCATTTCATCATTATTAAAGCACAATTTCAAATATTCCCATTAGTATCATAGTTAAGAATATAAATGCAATTAAATATACTTTAAATATATCATGGCATACTTGCGCAATGATCTCTTTTGTGAACCATAAAATGGTCAAGAGAGGAGAATTTCTGCTTGCATCTTCCACACTGAAAAACATCATCGTCATCTAAAGGAACTCCTTCACCTGCAAGGTAGTAAAAACAATAAAATATAGTAATTTGAGTATCAGAATTGGCTTCGATTATGAGTCTATCAATTTGTGTAATGTAGTTGTTAGCTGTTATGTGCCACTATTATTTCCCATTTGAAGGGGGGTGCACACAGACAGGTTAAAGCTAGGGAAATAAGGCTGGATGCCCTTCGAAAAGCCTTGAGGTGGGCTCGTTCGTGGGTATTTCACCTCCTGAGTCAAGCGCCCTGACCAGTGCACTACCACATTCCCTTTCAGTGCTAAATGTAAATTCAGAACACATTAAAAGCTCTAAGCTAAAGTGCTAACTCCTGAACCAGACAGTGATACAATATAAGTCTAATAATACCAATCAACAACTATCATACTTTCAGCACTGTTATATTCAAGTCTGTTATGTCTCAGTCAACATGCATCATAACTTTCAGCACTTTTATATTCAAAGTCTGTTAAGCCTCAATCATTTCTATTATACTCTCAGCAGTGATATATTCATTTTCAGGTATGTTTTTTTTAAATAATCCATATTATCTGGATACACTATAATATGGTAAGATTTTGGCAAAGCACCGGTTTTACAAATAAAATTCACACTTACTGATGGTAGTGCAGGTATTCGAGATAGCTGAAGTAAGCTGTCCACAAGGATGGGTATTAGAGGTAATGGTAGGAGGTGCCCCGGATATGGTCACTGTGCCTTGGATGAAGCCTGGAGAGTCAAGGATTTGCTGTACTGTTAAGGAACCTGACCCTTCCAATGCAACACCTACAAAACATATTAAAAATTAAAATAAATACTATACAAGATAATTATGGTATACAGTACGGTATATAAAAAAAAAGGTACAAATACAATACATATACATCAAGAACATTTATAGGTATACAGTATTTGATATCCATATGGAAAATGATACTTTATAACACCAAAAAGTATATTTTGTTGCTTTCAATACTGTAAAAAGCAGATAACAAATTTTACAGCAACTTTCTAAATATTTGTTATACAGAATATCATAACTAAATTATTGCATCATGTGATCAATTCTCTCAGTATAATAATAAGAGCTAGTACAGTACGTGTATTGATCAAAATATCAAGACTTATTATAATATGAAATATTTTACATCTTTTCGACCACAGGCAGGCAAAATTTTCTATCAAAAGACCACATGGAACATTCGTAGTCTCTAGCAGGCTGCATTCATCAAGCAAGAATACTTAATAAAGTTTTTAATACATAAAAATACAATTACAATATCGTACATATAAGTTTATTTGCTAAACAAAGAGGAACAGATAAAATGCGAACTGCCTGTGGGCTGCAGTTTGCTCATTCATGAATTAGACTAAGCAGTATCTACTACACTTCCTCACTATTCTTGAACCCTTATGTATTTTTGTAGCTGATGTACGGAATAATATAATAACATTTAGCCTAATTCATACACTTTATTATTACTAAAAGCCAAGCAATAAGCCAAGCAGGAAAATGTCCAAAATTATAAACCAGATGGCTTCACCGGGGAAAGCATCTTGATGAGAAAAAAGAGAGGACAGAAAAATATAATATTATATAAAATGGTACAGACACTCCCCAACTCAGGAATTAACTATGTTCCGAACGGCATCTGTATCCTGAATTGTTTGTAAGTTGATATTTTGTATGTAAAGTACTGTATTGGATGTGCAAACATTTCTACATCATGTGCATAACATGATAAAGTTGTTTTAGAATATAGTACATTTGTCTTCTTATCCCCAAGACACATGATACAAGTTTGCACGTTTACTGAAACACTGGAACCATCCATAATGTGCTGCATAATAACAGCAGACTGCATTGGCACTGTACTTTTCACATGTTCGTACGTCAAGAAGCGTTTGTATTGCGATATTAGTATTATTTCACTAAAATTTCAAATATTCAGCATCAGAGTCTGATTACTATTGGGGATCAATTTTTCAAAGATATGGTATATTAGTACAGTGGTAACACGCTGGCTTCTCATTCACGAGCTCAACAGATCGGTTCCTGTCCAAGGTCGAGAGTTTAAGCTGTTTATTGGGAGGATACTGCTGTGGCTAGGCACAACAGTGGGCGTTGGGGCTTGCCCCAGCTGACATTCTGAGGAGCATCTAAGATGTATATCGGAACTGAAACCTGGCAACCTTTACCTTTAAACATACAGTGATCTCAAGATAAGACTGAATACATAGGTCAAAGTTCATCTGTTGTTTGACACTCTTAAATATATTAGTGGCTCAAACGGTAGCGTCCTCGACTCTGAGGCGTCAGGTTGAGGGCTCACGCCCTGTCACGGTCTGAGGCATGCACTCAGGTTAAGGCTTACATCTCCCAAAACAAGTCCTTCGCAATAAGGCACCCATCCTAGCCCTTGGTAGACAAGGGGGTCCGTGACGTAAAACCGGAACATATGACCACCAGACAAAGTTATATACTTTACATACACAGCTAGTGATGATAATTTCAAATTACAAAATTGTATTATGGTTTAATCTAGTTTCATGTATGTCTCACTGCATAAAAATTAATTAGGTAAAGTAGAATGACAACCATAACAATTATGGTAGAATAGTGTATTATAAGAAAATAGTACAGTACATAGCTAACTAGAATGACGACATTTCTCAGCAGCTTAAAATCTTTTCTCAATTATATTATTCACTTCTGTTTCTCAATACAACATATATATCTATCTGTCTGTTGACAGTAGTCCACATAATCTGATCACCCTTTGTTAGTAACTCTATAACACTAAAAATTACCAGATATGGAAAATCTCTACTAAGAGCTAGTAACAACTCTCTTTTTCCATATATAAAACAAAGTAAAACAACAACATTTTCAACAAGACAAGCTATATAAGTTATATTTATACAGCTTAATATTTAAAGTAAATACTGATAGATATTATTACAGACTGTTATGTACATCATCTCCAGATATTCATACCTACAATACCGATTTCAATATAATTCAATGAAATATTCGGACATTATGATAACCAAAATGAACAACACAAATAATCATAGGGTTTTTGGTAGTTGCAATTCTATAGCTGAGTAATATATTTAAAATCATCTTGATTTCATTTATGTGATGAGGGAAAATAAATGCAATCAGGAACATTGGAGCAATGTCAGATGAGACACTTGATGCAATACTGACACTATGTAACTTACGATCGAGTTGAGTTCAAGAAGTCCATTCGTAAATAGAATTGTTCATAAGTAGTGTTTAGGGTACAAAATAAAGTACTGAATAGTACATAAATATGCAGTACTGTACAGAATTTAGGTTAAAGACATTTAACTAATACATAAAACATAAAGCTTACAGTATTAAGGAATTCAAATACAGCAATAATAATGTAATAATATGGTATAGTAAACCAATACATGCATTAATATGTGGGTATATAATGGGTAGGTTTTTGTAGTCACTGTGGCTCAGGTGGTAGCGTCCGCGACTTTGAGGCATCAGGTCGAGGGGCCGCGCCCCGCTACGGTCTGAGGTTAGCAAGGACATGCACTCAGGGTAACAATTACATCTGCCAAAACAAGTCTTTTGCAAGAAAACAACTGTCCTAGCCCTTGGTAGAAAAGGGAGTTTGTGACGGAAAACAAGCTATAATGGGTAGGTTTTTGTTCGTACCTGTGAATGTTTGGAACTCGGCTGCTCATTAGTAGGGTAGCTTCCGTACTTAGTCGCATAATATGGGATTGAGGTTAAGTTAGGTCTAGTCAGATCCATGTTATATAAGGTTAACATAACCTCATTCTAAAATTAAGCACCTACGAATTACATCAGATGCCTCTTTTGGGATTGATATAAAACATCAAATATTATTCTTAGAAAAAAATTCATATTTCCGACTTAAAAATGACACTGCCTCAAATGTTTGTTATTTAGGTGATAACTTAATAATCATAGAGGGAAGACAATTATCAATTTTAAATAAATAATGAATTTTATTATGTTTTTAACTACTCAAACTTTAACTTTCACAATGCAAACAGAGAACAGGCCCACCCTCTGAGCATTTTCCACAGACAGGCCTTAGGTTTCTCTCTTCACATCAGATATATTTTTATTGATGACTTTGACTTCCCTGATCACTTCAGAAATATTATCTTATTCACAAATAAAATAAAGCCCATACTATGATACTGCATTCGAATCTTTATCTGCTTCTCACTTTCAAGGATGTCAAGGTCCCTCATTAAACAAGTTACTACTTCTACTACTACTAACTAATAATAATAATAATAATAATAATAATAATAATATAATAATAATAATAAACTGCATATTTTGTCACCAACAACATTAATAATAATAATAATAATAATAATAATAATAATAATAATAATAACATACTTCAAATTTTGTGAATAATAATAATAATAATAATAAAACATTTTGTGAATACTGTAATAATAATAATAATAATAATAATAATAATAATAATAACATACTTCAAATTTTGTGAATAATAATAAAACATATTTTGTGAATACTGTAATAATAATAATAATAATAATAATAATAATAATAATAATAATAACATACTTCAAATTTTGTGAATAATAATAATAATAATAAATATAATAATAATAATAATAATAATAATAATAATAATAATAATAATAATTTTCCCAATACGAATATGATGTAAAAAGAGCAATGTCAGAGACTCTGAGTCACGATTATCTATAAAAAAATAAAACAAATCAAATAAAAATCAGTCATATAATTATTATACAAAGTGAAAATTAATATTAACATTATAGTAATAATCATCTATAATCAATTTGAAATTGTTGAACTCTGCAACAAGTACGCGGAGATATGTGCCACTTTTATCAATTTTGAGCAAATATTTACATACATGACACATTAAAAACATTTTATTATATTGAACTTTTTAAGTTGTATTAAGTTTTGCCATTTACCATGCTGTTTTGGATATATTAAAGTGAGATTCAGGGTTAAATATGTCCGTCTTCGGGGTACACGTGGCACCACCGCATCCCATCGCCATTAAAACGGGGAGGTTTCAAGCTTTTCCCTTCACTGGCTTTACCCATCGAAATTATTTAGCTTCGCTAAATCCCAGGGGCAAATTGCGCTTACGGTAAATGTCATGCAAAACCTCACAAAGGATGTGTAAAACTCTTAAATTCGGAAGAAAATGCGCACTTCGACATTTTCAGCAGACATTTCGTTTCGGTACACCTTGAAGATGAAAAAATGCGATATTTTAAGCAAAAATTTAATATCTTTCGGATATTTTTCAGTTGAAAGGGGTTGTGTATTACTCTGGCAGAGTGATACAGTCATTATTTCAGCGTTTGGATGCTTATAATTTATAGAAATTGGCTAAATACCTGTCAAAGCGTCGAATATGGATTGGGACATGATGGCGGAGGTGGGCTATGACGTCATCGATTCGTTGCTGTTTCTATGTGACGTCATCGATTTGTTGGTTTCTGTGACGTCATATTATATCAAATAATATTTTCTCTATTTCTATGATTTTAGGCATGACAGCGATTATGAATAATTGTACTATAATATAATTTTGTTTTCGGTTTCGGAGATAAGAAAATTTTGATAAATAAACACATTATAGACTCCAACGCAATATAATTTAGTCTTTATACAAATATTTCGATAGTAGGAATTAATTTTATGAATGATTTTATTTTTATATCGCAACCTCTTACTATAAAGCTTTGAAAATTGATTATTTATAAGTTATAATTATGTTAAATAGCTTGAAACTATGAAATACTGAACTAGCAAGGCGGTGCTTAAGAATGACGTCACGGACTCAATGGGCGGGGATTAATAATGATGTCATCATAATGGGCGGGGATTATCAATGACATTTTTGTTATTGGCATGGGTATGGAGAGGAATTTGAAACATTCCCAAAAGTTGAGTCTCCAGATGTGTTTTGATTTTGACAAGTGTGGAGTTTAATATGCGTCTCGACGTCTCCATCGACAAAGCTGCGCTTTCGTATGACGTCATGAAAGTAAAGGGCGGGGATTAATAATGATGTCATCGTAATGGGCGGGGATTATCGATGACGTCGTCGTTATCGTTTTGGGGGTATTGGGGGTATTTGAAACTTTCCCAAAAGTTGAGTCGTCAGATGTGTGTTGGTTGTTGTTGAGTGTGGAGTGTAACATGTGTCTCGCCGGCCTTTTGTAACTTGCAGAATATTTTTTTATGTATGGTAGTGTTTGTGCAATCCATGTTGCAATGTCTCGGCGTAAACAGAGTAATCCCAAGCCACTAAAAAGTAAGTGTTGGTGTTTGTTGTTTATAATATCAATCATTTAAGTAGATTATTATGTGCTTGTCAGTGTTTTTAACTAGTGCAACATGTTTGTGTTGAAGTTTTATTGACCGTTTTTGTACCTTGTTTCGTGTGATAATTATTTTTTTTTTCTCTCGTGTTAAATTATTAATTTCGTCTTTAATATAAGTATGAAACGCCGGACAATATTATCGCGTTATCAGTATGCAATACATATCCTGTTTATGACAACATACATAAACACGTGGCTAGGTTAAGTTAGGCCAATAACGTTGACTCGTGTTTGTTGTTATTATCCGTTTTAAACAGTGATTTACTGGTAATTGTTTACAGAGTTAAATACAGACCCCCCCCCACCCAGGATTGGATAAATTCACGAAGTTTGTTATAATATTAAGCCCGATTTTTCTCTCGATATTTTATCAATCTGTTGCGGTTTAATTATGATTATGTTTCGGTGTATTTTTTTTTAGCTTTTTTTTTCCTAGTTAACTTATTCTAATGTTATTTATCGTGTACACGTAGTAATGATAACTTATGATAATGATATTAATGTGTATGTTAAGTTATTCATTTGTATTTAATGTTTCTCTCGGTTTATCAAATATTGTGATGTTTTTTAATAAGTAGTTTGTGAGTTTTTTCTACAATAGGAAATTATTATATTGTTTTTCCCAATGTGACCGGCGTATTGTTTTGACATTTGTGTTCTATCTATCCGTCTATTTATATATATATATATATATATATATATATATATATATATATATATATAAACAGACTGTTTTTGCGTAAATGAAAACTTATTGTCATGATATTTAGATATTAGTATCGCTAATTGTGATTATTACTCAAATTCCAAATTGTCTGACTGCTCCCTATATATATATATATATATATATATATATATATATATATATATATATATATATATATATATATATATATATATATATATATATATATATATATATATATATATATATATATTGGAATGTGTCGCTTCTTGTCATTATTGTACTCAAACATGTTACAGCATGTCGGAGAGCTGGCGTATTGAGGCTATTTTGGTAATGTTTCCTTAATTATCAGATAACTATTTGCCACCCAAACTACTTGTCGTAATGTCTGCGCAAATTTCCGTAAATTATAGTTTTGTGTGTGTGTGTGTTTTGTAGTGGTTAGTGCATATCAAAGGGGCGTTAAGTATTCATAAAATAAACAGCCGCTTTTTTATTTTCTTATAGTCTACGAACAATAACGCAATAAATAAAACATTATAAAAATTAAGTTGGCTTTTAATAAATTGAAACGCCATACACATAATCACGTACCTACATGCGCGCCTGCATTAGTACATATACGTACAACAGCTCATGTGTATGTATATATTTGGCCAAAGTTTAATTTGCCGAAAGTTTGTATTATTCTTTAAATCAGTTTTATTACGTTATTGGCGGTAAAATATTAAATATGGTCATATTAATAATTTTATTGTACGTATCGGGTAACATTTAATAACATAAGTTACTAACAACAATAATGATGATAGAAATGATAATACTAGTTATTATTATTATTATTATTATTATTATTATTAGTGAAGGTGGTCCTATAAAACCCAAAAGCTTATAAGTTTATACAGTATGAATTTTAAGGGAAGTGTTACCCCCCAATTTAAGGGGAAAACAGCCAAGGTATATGTATGTATGTATGTTAACTGCATAATGTTTATGCTCATGCCATTTGGAGTTTATTTGAACAAACTTCTTTTGTAATCTACACAATTTTTGTGTCTTATGTTCATCATCGTTGTTATTATTGTTATTATTATGGAAATTTTACGGTGGTTTTCAAGTTGGATTGGTATGATATATATATATATATATATATATATATATATATATATATATATATATATATATATATATATATATATATATATGTGTGTGTGTGTGTGTGTGTGTGTGTGTGTGTGTGTTCTACGGGAGGCGGAGGCATCAGTAATAATAATAATAATAATCTTTAACGCCAGTTTTCCCTCGTTTATGCTGATTTGGGTTTCTTATTAAATGTATGGGAATCAGTTTTAGTGTAAACATAAAGTTTTACTGCCGGATGTCCATCTTGACCGCAATCCTTTTATCAAGGTGCTGAGGATTTAAGATAGGATGCATTTCCTAACGCCCCGCGTGGAATCAAACCCCGTTAGTCGCTTCCAACTCGTGCACTCTACCACTGAGCTACTGTCATCCAAGAAATGTAAATGCTAACTAGTTTAACACACTTGGAACTAATAGAGTTAATATATCTAGTGATATACTTACTTAGTCCATTAAGTTGACAGGGGTTGCCGAATAATTGACGCCACTACGCCCTATTTCTTATTCCCAAGAGAATTTATTGAAAAGAAGGCAGAATGAATCCCCTCGGGGATTCGAACACATGATCTTGAGGGTGAGAGTTAGGTGTCAATCAACTAAGCTAAGATATCAGGCTATATTCCACCAAAGTTTATGCTCTGTTTATAATACGCATACAGCTGAAAATGACGGAATTGCAAGCAAATATATTAGTTCGAATCATACTTTTTGTGTCCTGTTCCCGGGATGAATAATAATTATAAACAAACTCATTTCGAGGTGAGGGAAAAGCTGGCTCACGTTGGAGAGTTGATTTGGGGAATTGGAGTGTGACAGTGATATAATTGGAGAGCACCCGTCTACCCAGGTATTAAACTGGAATTCAACTAACGCCCTCTTCTGCTTTCTCATAAAAATTAATTTAATACATCGTGTATTTAAAATGATCCATGCATATTTCTCTACTCAAGGACAGCACACTCCCCCGAGTGCAGTGATGGATTAGTAAATGTCATAATACAATTCTTGTTGTCGAGAACGATCAGATTTTTATTGGGTGTGTATTTTTATTAGTAGAGTATAGTTAGAAAGTTATAGGTATGCATAAGTATATATTGAAGAGGTCTCGGTATTGTAATAAAAAAAAAAGAAACTTAAGGCAGTCATGACGCTGAATTCTAAACCGAGAAGATAGGAGATTATAGTGTAGAAAAATATGATAAAAAATGGTCAATAATTATTAAATTTTTATTAAGTCAGTATTTTGCTTAGCTAATGGGATTAGGTGGTTATTGTAAAAAAAAAATGTATTTTTTTTTTAATGGATATGAAGTTTGAACTAAGAAAATGAAATGGGCTTTCTGAATTTTGATTAGAGATCTTGATAGATAATTGTAGTCGACAAATAGTGTATTCTGAATGGGTCTAAATTTTATTAGCGAGGGGTAATGGGGGATGGTTATGTTAGGGTATATAATAACTTAAAGTTTTATATGAAGTGCTTTATCCGAACCATGAGAAGTCATTATTAAACTTATATGAAATGAATACGTTATACTAATATACTAATAAGATCAGGAATAAATTAAGATAAATCACGTTAATATTGCGATTGTTTCTAAAATACAAAGTAGTAGTAATAATTTTTTTATGGGCGTGACACTGGGACGGGCAGAGAAAATTGCACTCATCGGCCTTGGCACCAAGAAAACATTGAGCAGAAGAAAAAGTAGCAGCTTAAGGACAAGGCGGAAATAATAGAATGATAAACAGTCAGGGAAAGGACAGGATGAAGGCATAGTCATGGAAATGAAGACCAAAAGATCTGGCGGGATTAGTACATATGGAGCAACTTTTTATTTAGATTATATTCATTTTTTACACACACACGCGCACGCGCGCCCAAAAATATAGATAAGTAAATAAATAAAGAGAGGGCGGGAGAACGCAAAGCTCTGTACTGCTGCTAAATAAACTGATTATTTTACTTGTCACTAAAATATATTCAGCGTGTATCACGTTCTCTACAAATTAAATTGTCAATTTATTATTTGAAAGCGCCATGGCGTTTGCAATTCCCAAAGGGAGACAGACGGCACAATTTTAGTAGAAAATAGTGAGCAGTCGGTTAAAGTAGCGTCCTCTGTAGTAATTTGAGATATTTTTAGTTTTATTAACCTTCTATTTCCTATCATGAATTGAAGGTTGATAATGATATTAGTTTTATTATTATTATTATTATTATTATTATTATTGTTATTATTATTATTATTATTATTATAATACTGTCTCTTCGTGTCGGGATTCGAACTCTGTATCTTTAAATTTGATAATAATAATAATAATAATAATAATAATAATAATAATAATAATAATAATAATAATAAGAGGAAGAAGAAGAAGAAGAAGAACGACGTTTTTCAGAAATAACGTTATCTGCAATCTATGGAATTAAACTGCACCGTTTTATGTCTCCAGATATGTCCACATTCGATTGGAGGTGAATACAGGCATGTTTGAGCTGGGGTCTAAGGCTGGATACCCTTCCGCGTGTCCCGACGTGTAATTGAATACCAGTTAGTCAGGCTTGTCACTTCCCGTCTCGTGCGATCTACCATTGAGATACCGCACCCCCCAATTTATATGCAAAAGTACTGTAGCATAATTCCTTTCATAACAAACGCACGCACACACACATACATATATACATACATATATATATATATATATATATATATATATATATATATATATATATATATATATATATATATATATATATGTGTGTGTGTGTGTGTGTGTGTGTGTAGGCTTATTTCATATGATATAGTAGTTCATCATCAGAGCACAGTTGCTCTGAAGACGGACTAATTTGTAGTCTGAAAGATCTCCGTACTCCGTCGTTTTATTTTTTCTCCTTAGCAGGCCTCTATATAGTACATCTGTGTTAATTTGCATGAACTTTATGGTCCTCTTTATCTTCAGCTTTTACCATGTTCATATGGGGTCTCCAATTCTCACTAGCCTCTTGACTAGTGTCTGCTACTTATTAAATGCCTTCTAAATTGTACCACGAAGAGCGTTCTATTTAAGCAGTGCGTTACTGGAAAACCGTAAGTTGCTCTTAGGCCGCTTTCACACCAAAGTGGCACGTCGCACGTCGCATACCACGTAGCACACCAATTGGAAACAAACATCCGGAAATGATTGAAGCCTTTCACACAGAAGTGGCGTGACACGTCCCATGTGCCACACAACTTCTGTGTGAAAGGTTTCATATATTTCCGGATGTCCGTTTTCAACTGTCGTGCAACGTGCCACTTTGGTGTGAAAGCGGCCTTATATGATATGCTTATTAAATGTCTCTTAGATTGCACCACGAAAGAGTTCTGTGTGACAATAATTGGCATGTTGAACGAGCCCTCTTTTATGTGACATTGTAGCCGCGTTCAGAAGACACGTCTTGCGGCATCCAACACCCCAATTTTGAGCTCTATCAAGCTGCCATTTCGCTATGTTATCAGTTTCGTCATCCGGTATGGGGAGATGCTTATCAGCAACGGCAAGGAGATTCCTGTTGCAAGCAAATAGGATTGTTTTTTATGGTGTGTGTGTGTGTGTGTGTGTGTGAGAGAGAGAGAGAGAGAGAGAGAAGCGTCTGTAATGAAATCTTAAGTAAACAATCTCATGAAAATTACTCATTATAATACAGCCGTACTTTAATTTTATACTTATTCAGCTGTGCTTGTATTTTTATTATCATTATTATTATTATTATTATTATTATTATTATTATTATTATTGTTGTTGTTGTTATTATTATTATTATTATTATTATTATTATTATTATTATTATTATTATTATTATTATTATTATTACAATTCCCACCTATTGTTGTTAGAATTCGACCCTGAGACCTCTAGAAATAGTGTGTCGGGCAGTTTATAATTGTAAAGTGCTTATTATTATTATTATTATTATTTTTATTATTATTATTATTATTATTATTATTATTATTATTATTATTATTATTATTATAAGCCAAGCAAGGGTTGCAACTTGGTGTGGAATAGGAAAAAGATGCTTGCATAAAATATAATTATATAATTTGTACAACTCAGTATTGCAGTACTGGCAACTGAAGGTTCTGAACTTAAACTGGACTGAAAGGGCTGCATAAGTCTTCCTTCAGTTACAGTTTCTTTTTCTGTACCTTTATTTACACTGAGTAGTTTGGCATATGCGTTACACATCTCTTCCTATCCCTTCACTTCTGACAAGTCAGAATCCTCCCCATTACGGTTTCTGTTTACTTACTTTTTGTCTTTTTTTTTTGGGGGGGGGGAGAGCTCGCCCGATGTGGGCTATTTTCTTTGTCCGTCCCGGTGTCACTCATTGAAAAATTATATTCTTGATTATTGGCATTTGCAGTAATGACGGTATTAATTATATAATTTGCTGTTTAGCACTTGATGTTTATGGGCAATCATTTTATCAAATAATTTACTTAACATATATTATTATTGTTATTATCACTATTATTATTATTGCAAGTAGAGTTGGGTAAATGTAAATTCAATAGCATATCACTTATTATATTGCAGAACTAGAAAATATATGTAATTTGTTCATAACCCTCGTTTGCTAACCTCTGCTAATTCAATAGCCTCAGGGAGTACACCATTATTCTCTTTCTATGCCTACATCAACACCGAATATCTTGGATATTCGTTACACACGTCTTATTATCCCTTCACATCTGACAAGTCAAAACACTCCCCATCTGTTTCTCTTTTAGTTTTCTTCATGCCCAGGCTTGATGAGGTTAGATTTTTTTTTATTTTTGCCCGTCCTGCTGCCACAATCATAAAAAAAAAAATACTGTCTAGTATCTTTACGATCTCGAGCGCT
The DNA here is from genome assembly GCA_037179515.1 of Halocaridina rubra. Taxonomy (NCBI): domain Eukaryota; kingdom Metazoa; phylum Arthropoda; class Malacostraca; order Decapoda; family Atyidae; genus Halocaridina; species Halocaridina rubra. The sequence goes on along the minus strand of JAXCGZ010013762.1, from coordinate 30,749 downwards.
TTACAGACAAAACCTTCCCACATAAAGACAATAGTTTCAAATATACTTTTGTTACCCCAATTTTCATAGCCTGAAAACATGCTTGGTGATGCTTTATAATAACGCTGTTATTAATAAACATGAAACCCAACTTAATGCCTAAATAAATAAATAGATAAATAAATAAATAGAATAAATGCTTTTTCCCTTCGCGCCAACAAAACTTCACCATCAACTAGTTACCTAAATCTAGATCTAAGTTTCTTGAATTGGGATCACAGCCCCACCACCAACTGTGGTACTCAATCATTAGATCCCCAGCAAGAAATCTCAAGATTCTGAAATTGCTTCGGCTCAACCTGATCTGCTTTCCTGATTACCTTTGGAAGAAGAAGCTCCAGATGGCTCTATAAGATGCGCGTTCATTTACCTACCAGGCAGCGATTATGTAGACGAGCTAGAAATGTTTAGTTTAATAAGGATGTGTTTTCGCTGAATTTTTAGAAGTTTTATAGTTTAGCGGTTGAATTATGGTAAAATTTATTACATTAAAGTACTGATCTATATTTAAAAATGTGGCAGAAATAATTTAGATGGTATTTTCATAAGTAGAATGTTCTTCCTGTGAACGCTTGTTTTCCGTTCTTATTTGGTAGTCTAATGAACGAACCCATCTTTCTGATTATTTTCCCTCGTGGTTTAATACGTTCGCCGAAATACATATGGCGTTCGCTGGTTATTAAAATAGAAAAGAAAATACTAATGATAAAAATGTCGAAGTCATCGTTAGGAGATAAGTTCCGTGATTAGGGAACGAGAAAGAAAGAGAAAAAAAACACATTCAAAATTGAAAATATATGAATGGTAGTCGAAAAATAGAAAACTTTTTTTTTTCCCTCTATGCTATATAAAATGATACTTGGAATTAAAATCCGAGCCTCTGTGTAGTATAAAAATAACGAAAAATATAGAAATTTTTTGTATAAAAATTTGGAAAAATTATTTTTTTACACCCACTGTCATATTTGACATGAGGAATTTGTTCCATTAGTGGCCTCTGACAGCTAAATGCGTATATATGTAGACTATGTGTGTGTGTACACACATACACAAACATATATATATATATATATATATATATATATATATATATATATATATATATATATATATATATATATATATATATATATTTTTTTTTTCTTATCAATGAGAAAATAGACTTAGTATATTATGTACATATCTCTATGTTAGAGAGAGATTTATGTATAGAGCACATTTATATTTATCTTCTGGACGATCTTGAAGCCCCGTCATTCTCTCTCTCTCTCTCTCTCTCTCTCTCTCTCTCTCTCTCTCTCTCTCTCTCTCTCTCTCTCTCTCTCTCTCTCTCTCTCTCTCTCTCTCTCTCTCCTTTCTTTCTCTCTCTCTCTCTCTCGTCATTTTGTCTGTCGGTCTCTCAGTCTAGCTATTTGTCAGCATCCAACTGTCGAGGCATTGATATCAGTATATTTTCTATAATTTTCTCTCTCTCTCTCTCTCTCTCTCTCTCTCTCTCTCTCTCTCTCTCTCTCTCTCTCTCTCTCTCTCTCTCTCTGTCCACTTAGTCTCTGTTTTAAGTATCTTATTTGACATAAAGGCTGTTTGTGCCCCCTACCATAACTGTTGTAGGCCTATCTAGGAGAGATCGACGATATCTCTCTCTCTTGTTGGAAGGAATGAGGCTAGAGCAGAGCTTAGGCTATTAGGTCAGTTATAGAGACAGTTGGACTTACTCAATAGGCCTCCTATAGCACACTAAAAAAGTAAGATTAATTTGTTCCTCATAGCCTATACACTTTAGATCACGTGCGCTAATAGTACTTAACTTTTTTTTTCTCTTCTATTCTCAATGTAATACTACATGTACAGAGTACATGTGTACGCGGGCACAGCCTTTGACACTAAATTAGCTCATGGTTGAAATGATTTAATGTACATATCACACATGGCCTAAGTCTTTTTTCTTCTAAGTATTATTCATTAAATGCGGACCGCCGTAGCGTAATCAGTAGCGTGCATGATTCGGGAGACAGATGGACCCGCGTTCGAGCCCACGGCGGAGTTGATAAGAAAGGGCATCCAGGCTTGATTCCCCAGCTTCAAACCAATCAGTGGCCACCTCCCTAATTGGTCCTCTTGAGCTACACATGAAACGTACATAGAAATAGTTTATTAAATCTTTGTTTAACGATTTGTTTCTTTAGCTTGAATTCATTAATCATTGAAATTGTATTCATCTAGTTGCACGTAGTTCAAGAACTACAGACTACTGTCCTTACTATGCTAGTTCATATCCTCCCGTTGGAGTACACATCTTTATTATTATTATTATTATTATTATTATTATTATTATTATTATTATTATTATTATTATTATTTATTCCTTCGTAAGAAGGGACCTTCGTAGCGCTAAATAGAAAAGTGAGTCTATGGCGTAAAATCGGATTATGATGATGATAATGCTTATTATTATTATTACTATTATTATTATTATTATTATTATTATTATTATTATTATTATTATTATCATTATTATTATTAAGTCAAAATAAAATGCGAATCAATAGGCCTCTGATCTCTCTCTCTCTCTCTCTCTCTCTCTCTCTCTCTCTCTCTCTCTCTCTCTCTCTCTCTCTCTCTCTCTCTCTCTCTCTCTCTCTCTCTCTCTCTCTCACACACACACAGAGGTAGTTCCGTACTATGTAATGCCAGTGAACTATAATTTCTGTATTAGAAGACCGAATTTCCTTATCTCTCTCACTTCTGTATTACTTATGTCACTAAACTCTTAATTTCTGTATTAGAATATTGAGCATGGAAAACGACAATATGACTCTCTCTCTCTCTCTCTCTCTCTCTCTCTCTCTCTCTCTCTCTCTCTCTCTCTCTCTCTCTCTCTCTCTCTCTCTCTCTCTCTCTCTCTCTTATGAAGGCGTTTTGATTCCACTTATCCTCATAAAACCTTCAATTTTGAGCAGGTACAGAAATCAGTAACAGGTTGGCCGGATAAAGATCTGTTGGGAGAGGACATTCAAATAACAGGTATTAACATGAAAAGCTTAGGGGTAATTTTTATGGAAAAGACACCATGATGGAATGGAAGGGTGGAGTGAATTTGTGGGGGCATTGGAAGGGTGAGTTTAAGGGGGGGGGGGTTATTGGGTAACATGGTGAGGGTGGATGGGAGTGAAGCGGGTGGGTGTTGGAGGAGGGTTTAAATGATTACTATGAATATTTCTGTAAGTTTTGATCGAATTTAGGTGTTGTATTTAATATATTTAATGGAAGCAGATAATTGGTGGAATTATTTTTAATTTTTAATTATTGGCTACTACTACTACTACTACTACTACTACTACTGTTTGTTACTTTTAAAATAATTATATTTTAGCCCCACAAGCCATGTATAGGGTATATAAAATTATACTTATTTTCCTAATACTGCAAGTTGTAATAGTAGTAGTAGTAGGAGTAGTAGTCATAGTATTATCACATATTTTAGGCCTCTACGAACACTAGGTAATAGTAATTTGTCATTACTAGATAATGTAAATATGTTGTACTATTACCACTACTACTATTACTACATCTACTACTAACTCTCAAGTTTTTTCTGAACTTTAGGCTTTTGTAATATGTCATTACTGGGCCATACAAAAATTCCCATATACTAAACATACTATCTGTGATTTTTAACTCTACAAAGTACATTAACCCATATATATATATATATATATATATATATATATATATATATATATATATATATATATATATATATATATATCCCTTGTATCAACCTCCTGCGAGACGTCAAGGAAGAAGGGGAGTAGAGGGGAGAATAACTTCTCCCCAGTTTTCCTTCCTTGATGTCGGCTACCCCCCAATTTAAGGGGGAAACAGCCAAGGTATATGTATGTATATATATATATATATATATATATATATATATATATATATATATATATATATATATATATATATATATATATATATATATTCTCTCGCAATACCAATTCCCTAGAAACGAAATATTAAGAAGAAAAGCTGAATTAATAATAATAATAATAATAATAATAATAATAATACAGTCATAATAATAATAATAATAATAATAATAATAATAGCAATAATGCAGTCATAATAATAATAATAATAATAATAATAATAATAATAATAATAATATGACACGTCGACCATAGATATCTAAATCTGAGAAACGAGTGTAATAAGTTACAGTCTTCGCTTGAACTAAAAAAAAAAATATTATGCTTATGGTCAGTGGCGTCCACTGCCGCTGAGATTGTTTCACCAGAGGCAGTAAACCCTTATTTTTTTTTTTTATTCTTTATTGTTATTTTTTTTAGTGGATACGTAATTATTGTGACTTGGCCGTATGAGCTGGTAATGTTGGACCTGTTCATGTCTTTTTTTTTTTAATCTTTTTTAAAGGTCGAATTTTCGAAGTTTTCTGTGAATTTTGACTTTTAATGCGATGAATTTTTATTATATAATTAGTCTTATTTACGGATTATTTTCTTTTTCTCTTTCTTTCTTGTAATTTGGATCTTGGATTTAATGATGATGTTTATGATTATTTTAGTTTTTTTTTTATTTACATTTTTATTAACTACTTGTTTTCATTGAATTTCGGATTGCTTATGCCATGAATTTGGATTTTTTTAGTTTTGGGTTAAAGTTTATTTTCTTTATTATATTATGCATGGAATTTAGCAACAATCAAAGCGCCATATTTTTCCATATTGATTTTTAAACGTCAAAATAATTAACTTTTAAATTTTTCAATGTCCACTTTTTCACTTCCTTTAAAAAAACTTCTTGTACGACACAATGTACATCTGTACACAAGTACTCTTTAATAAGCACCGTTTTATGTGTTATGATTAGTCCCCATTTCAATGGGGGCGGACGCAGACATGTTGAAGCTGGGGGATTAAGGTGGACGCCCTTCCTAACGCCCCACGGTGCTGAATGAACAATATAGTACTGTACATACATAACGCATTAGTTTTTAGTTCAAATATAAAGCAAACTATGGTTTCAAATATATAAGCTCATTATATAAATGTATGACTTGAACTAATGAGTAGTCTCCGTTGCAAAATGGTAGCGTCCTCGACTCTGAGGCGACAGGTCGAGAGTTCACGCCACGTCACGGACTGAGGTAAGTAAGGGCATACACTCAGGGTAACGATTACATCTGCCAAAAACAAGTCCTTCGCAAGAAGGCAACCGTCCTAGCCCTTAGTTGAAAAGGGAGTTCGTGACGTAAAACCGAAACAAACAAACATGACTTGAACTAATGACTGTACATTAGTTCTTTTTTTTTTTTTTTTTTTTACGAGAGCTACGGTGTGTGTAATCTCGCTCATATCGAAATTCTACTCGTGAAGGTATTGTTTCACTTTTAGCGTCTTCCATCTAATAATGTACTTACAGATACTTCCGTGTTCACAGGGGCTACTACATACAAGGCTCACCACATCGTTTTCGGCAGTTTTTCTCAGGTTCATATGGGGTCGCTGTTTCTCACTACTGGTGGTTGGCTTTGACTCAGTAATTTACTGCCGGAAATCCCTAACTGACTTCGTTATTTCCCTCAGTGCACCTAATTTTTCGAAAACTTTCATACATATATCTCTATTGTCAGTTCTTCCTTCTTCTTCTTCTTCTTCTTCTTCTTCTTCTTCTCTCTTCTTCTTCTTCTTCTTCTTCTTCTCCTTTGAATCTCGTGATTATAGAATCAGAACACTTTAAAACAAAACAAAGCTAAGGATTTATGTTTGTACTCTATAATGATATGACTATTATTATTATTATTATTATTATTATTATTATTGTGACGTATAGTACTTCTCTTTATACGATAATTATTCTCTCCTGAACTTCTTAATATATTATTTTAGATTTGGTAGCGAGGTCGGTGATAACAGATATGCATCTTCTTTAAAGTTATTTATTAAAGTATACACCTCAAAGCTCCCATTCCTATAGTTCCTGTCACTTACTATTCCCGCCCCCTTAGGGGGAGGTGTCTAACTATGGACATAAGTTCTTCCCCCGGCAAGTACTAACTTCAGTCTTAAGTGGCACGGGCTCTGTATGCCTTCCTGTGGCGGTTTGTTTCTGAGGGTGCACTCTGCCCTCTAGCGGCTATAGGCATCTATGAAATGCCATACGAGGCTATAGGCATCTATGAAATGCCGTACGACAATTGTGCTAATAGCTGATACTTTTATAAGGTAAAACTCATTAGTATTTTGAAGTGTTACCATCCCTGTATAAGAATGGGACGTGGGTAGCGCAGTGGTTTGAACATTCGACTTGAAGAGTGATAGACTCGTGCTCGACCCCACTGCGAGGCGTTAAGAAGGACATCCAGTCTTAATTCCCCCAACTCCAACCTGTCTATTCACCCTCATAATAGGGATTAATAATAACACTATGTCAAACAACAACCGTCTATGTATATATTCTCGGTTGGGGGAGAGGGGAGGGGGATCTCGTATACTAGAGAGAGAGAGAGAGATGACTATCGCTAGATTGTAGGGGGATTGTGAGGAAGGGGAGGGGGTGGGAGGAAGGAGGTTAGCGTTATGTATAGGGGTTGAGTTAGTAGAGAGAGAGAGAGAGAGAGAGAGAGAGATAGCCTAGCGATGCCTATCGCCAGCATAGTGTTATTAGCTGTAGTCTGTCTACACGAGAGAGGTTGCCTGGCCCACTCTCCAAATAATAGGGCCTGACCTACCATCACGCTCCAGGAGGAATGGACTAAGTATCCGTAGAAGGCTGCTACTGGCGAAGACTGTACACACACACAGACACACACACACACACACACACACACACACACACTCAGATTTATATGAAATGTTAATTGTGGTTATATGAGACCACATAGCCCCCAGCCAATGAGCTGCAGTCTTTATTAATGTTTGGCGTATTTTCACCGATTTGGCGGGATCTTCGGACTTTTTTTGCGAGTTATCGCTTATTTTGGTAGGGTCTCTTTATATATTTTTGGCGCTTTTATGGCTGGTGGAATGATTGATGTATTTGCAGTCATGGTCTATAAAGACGCTGCCATGTAACTCCTACCAGCTGATATATATATATATATATATATATATATATATATATATATATATATATATATATATATATATATATAGTTGAATGTGATAGCTGATTTTTGCATTTGCAGTTTTCTTATATAATATTTTAAAAGTTTTTACTGTTTTTTTTCATCATCATTGAGATAATTCACAAAGTCTGAAATTGTAATTGAAATTCAAGTTAAAATTCAGATTTATTGAATAATCTCAGAAATAACCAAAAAGTAATACTAAGAACTTTAGAGGAATTATATAAGAAATTTGTTTATGCAAAATTAAGAGTCATATTTAACAAGATGTGTGTTATGGAAAACAAGCTGCACAAATTCACACACACACACACACACACACACACACACACACACACACACACACACACACACACATATATATACATGTGCAGTATACATATACTCGTGCGGGAGTTTTGTGTATACGTATGAATACTATATTGAAATTATTTGCAGTAAAAATGAAAGAGAAAAGATTATTTACAAACATTTTATGACAACAATATATCCATTGATATATAATGTGGATTCGCGCCCCGTCACGGTCTGAGGTTAGCAAGGGCATGCACTCAGGGTAACGATTACATCTGTCAAAACAAGTCCTTCGCAATATGGCAACCGTCCTAGCCCTTAGTAGAAAAGGGAGTCCGTGACGTAAAACCGGAACATATAATGTGGAAATTATTGCAACATTGAAGAGACTTTTGTTTGTTTATTTACTTTTCTGAAAATCTTATATATTTTTTTTTCTTATATAGTTGGTAAGAAATCAATGAAAATGTGTGCTTTGGCTCGGCCATGGCAATTACAATGGGGATTGCAGCCAGTGTTCTCAAGAAATAAACAGGGAAATTAGGGAACTGACTGTCACTCAATCCGGATACTTTTTTGTGTTTAATATGTCACACAGGTTGGAGCTGGGGGAAAACTGGGTATATGTAAGCTCTGCTGCTTATTTATGGGACATGATACATTTGAGAGCATCCTGCAAGCTTAATAGAGATAATTCCTCACGTTTCATAAACTGGTAAATGTTTACTTTCACACCCCCAACAATTTCATATTTGCCATTATAATGTAGTAGGTTGTCCCATGGCACAGCCGCCCATTGCGATACTACAGCTGAAGGTTTTTTGAACTTAAATAGGACTGTCCAGGACAGTTCGATGTTAAGTCTTCCTTCAGTCATGGTTCTTTTTCTATGCCTACATCAACACTGAATATTCTTGGATATTCATTGCACATTTTTTGTTATCTCTTCACATCTGACAAGTCATTACACTCTCCATTTCTGTTTCTTCTTACTTTATGTATTCTTCGTGCCCAGACCTGATGAGGGCTGTTTTATTTTTTATTTTTTGGTCCCTTCTGGTGTCACAATCATAAAAAAAAATATTTTTTCCATTTATTTTTTTGTTTTGTTTTCAAATGTTTCGATATTGTATGATTTAAGATTTGGTTAGGTTTAGTTAACTTTATTCTTTCTAGTTAGGACATTAAGTGTGGCCATTGATATTTCGTCAGTTACCAACTCATTGGGGTGTGTGAAAGTAAATATTTAGCCGAAACCCGAATTATATGAATATTGGTCACCGTGGCTCAAACGGTAGCGTCCGCGACTGTGAGGCTTCAGGTCGAGGGTTTGCGCCCCGTCACGGTCTGAGGTTAGCAAGGGCATGCACTCAGGGTAACGATTACATCTGCCAAAGCAAGTATTTCGCAAGAAGGCAACCGTCCTAGCCCTTGGTTGAAAAGGAAGCCCATGACATAAAACCGGAACATTTATTCGAAGTTTCAAGTCCTCTTTCGGTTCGCTGATATGAGGTCTTTTGTAGAATTCACACCCTATCTAAACTTAAAGAAACCTCGTCATACCTTATTTTAACTTACGTAACCTCACTTAGCCTCATGTTATCCTAACTTAGCCTGACCTAACTTAACCTAATCGGACCTCTTATCATGAGGAGAGTATGAAATCTACATTCGAGCTGATTTAGGGTATTTTTCAAAATTAATACTACTATGAGCATCTAATTTTCTCCCCCCCTCCCTTCTCCCTCCCTCCCTTCTCCCTCCCCCATTTCTCCCTCCCTCGTTTGTTTCTTAACCAGGTTACGCTTTTTATTATATTTTCAGTCTTCTATTTATTTAAAGTAATGCTTGTTCTTCTGTACGTAAGAAATCGGTTTTCTTAATTGATAATATCATCATAATTTTTTTAAATAACATCTTGTGCATGTTTTTATTATCAGTATGTATAAATATTTAAAAAAATAGTATTTCGAAAGTAATATTCGTTTGTTTGTTATAAGGATACAAACACACACACACACACACACACACACTAAATAATCTGCATGAGTGGTCAGAAAAGTGGCTAATGAAATTCAATACTTCAAAATGTAAGGTAATGAGAATGGGTACAAGTGCAAGAAGGCCCAAGCTTGACTACTCGGTGGCTGGAGTACAACTTCAAGAGACAGAAAATGAGAGAGATCTAGGAGTAAAGATACTGGCAGATTTGTCTCCAGAAATACATATAAATGCCATAGTAAGGGCAGCATATGCATTCTTATCAAATGTAAGGGTAGCTTTCAGGCACATGGACAAGGAAATGTTCAGAAATATTTATGTAACCTATGTGAGGCCAAAACTCGAATATGCAGCCCCCTTTTGGAATCCGCACTTGAAAAAGCACATAGCTAAGCTTGAAAAAGTTCAAAGACATGCCACGAAACTGGTGCCAGAAATATGCAATCTCAGTTATGATGAGAGGCTGAGGGAATTAGACTTACCATCACTCGAAGCTAGAAGAGTGAGGGGGGATATGGTGACAGTCTTTAAATTCCTTCATGGTTATGATAGAGTGGATAGGGATCGATATTTCGATATGGCTGGCTCTAGAACTAGAGGTCATAGTTTGAAGCTTGGTAAGAAAACTTCTTTGCAGGATGTAAGGAAATACTTTTTCAGTGTAAGAGTAGTTGATAAATGGAATTGGCTAAGCGAGGAGGTAGTTAATGCTATCTCAATCCATAGTTTTAAGGACAGGTATGATAAGTATCACTAAGTCTAAAATGGAACCGATGAGGAGACGGGAAGATACGAGCTTTGGGCTCTTTCCCGTAAACACAATTAGGTAATCAGACACACACACACACACACACACACACACACACACACACACACACACACACACACTATATATATATATATATATATATATATATATATATATATATATATATATATATATATATATAGAGAGAGAGAGAGAGAGAGAGAGAGAGAGAGAGAGAGAGAGAGAGAGAAACCCTCTCTGTACACTCTCTCCACGGATATAATTGAAGCTTGGTGTCTTCTTATTTGTGTAAATTATTCAGTCTTCTCTAATTCTTCGCTCTGTTTATATATATATATATATATATATATATATATATATATATATATATATATATATATATATATATATATATATACATATATATATATATATATATATATATATATATATATATATATATATATATATATATATATATATATATATATATATCAGTCAGTGTTCTCATTATGATAAATATTTACTTGAATGTTGTAAGTTTCTATAGAAAATGGTGAGGGTTTAAATGCAGAGACATATAAACAGAAATATTCAAGTCCAAAGTGTTCACTTACTTCTGTACCAATTTGTATAGAGATGGCTCTCCTTGGATCTGTCTTAAAATAGGCACCTTTATCATTATTAGGTGATTAATCTTGGATTGAGGCAAAAAGCTTGTTAATTAAACCTATCGTAACTTAATCTGACCGAACAATAATTTTTGCGTTTAACAGATTTTTTTAAATTTAATTCCGTACAAGGTGCGTGATTTGGGTTTGAAATTGAACGTAGGCGCTTCATCTGGGTTTGAGGTACACCAGGTCCCTATTCTGTGATTGATCTCTAATTTTATCACTGAAAGTATTAGTGCAGTAAATAACTCCTTACGTACCCAGTTGGAGTGTCAGTGTCTTGTAAGTTCAAATTCTTCTTTTGAGATAGTTATATATATATATATATATATATATATATATATATATATATATATATATATATATATATATATATATATATCACACGCACACACACATACACAAAATGAATGCACTTCTTAGTAATGAATTGGTATTTTATGTATCCACCATGTTTTTTGCTTGTGTTTACCATAAGTATTAATCTTATCGAGGTTTTATTTATGCATCAGATTCTAGTAAGATATAAATATACAAAGCTTATATACATGAACATTCTAATTAGTTTGCCTTTCTCTGTTGACCCTTTAGAAAGAGAGAGAGAGAGAGAGAGAGAGAGAGAGAGAGAGAGGAGAGAGAGAGAGAGAGAGCAGATAAAACCAATGTTTTTAATATAGAATAATAATATACACTCATACCCCCTAAGGAGCGCCCATTGTTCTCCAAATAGGCTGAAGGATGCTATAGATATTCAGAGAGAGAGAGAGAGAGAGAGAGAGAGAGAGAGAGAGAGAGAGGATGCAGATCATAGGCGAAGGATTAGAAGTAACTGGAGATAAAAAGACAAACTATATTTATGTTGTATAGCCTTGACGCTTAAGGTTATGTTGTTGATGGTTTGATAACAGACAGCTTTGGATAGAGATGGAAAAAAGGGATAGGGAGGATGGATGGTGATGCAAGTCGATTATGACAGTGAAGGATAGATCATTCTTTTAGGGTACTTTTGCTCCTCGAGAGAATTTGGGAGATGGGAGGGTGGTTTGGGAGTAGGAGATGGGGGGAAGAGAGAAGGAGGATGTGTTTCGTGGGTGATGGAAATAGAAGAGGAGAACTTGGTTCATAGGAGGTGGAGATGGAGGGAGAAGAAGAAATTCCTGGTTCATTTGGGCAGGAGACATTGGACAAAGATGATGTGGTTGGATGTAAGATGGAGGAGATGAGGTCTTGGTTCAATAGGGTGGGGAATGGGGGAGGAGGTATTTTGGTTCATGGGAGTTGGATTAAAAGACGAGGCTTATTAGAGAAAAGATGGGTGAGAATGAGACTTTGTGGTCTATGATGGCAGAAAATGGGGATTATTGTTTGTAATGGAGTTGGAGAAGTCGAGATTTGTTGTAGCAAAAGATGGGATGGGATGGGGGAATTCGTGGTTAATGAAGTGGGAAAATGGGGAAAATTGTAGTTCATGAGAGTTGAAGTCGAGATTTGTTGTAGCAAAAGATGGGATGGGGGAATTCGTGGTTAATGAAGTGGGAAAATGGGGATTATTGTGATTCATGAGAGTTGAAGTCGAGATTTCTTTTTAGCAAAAGATGGGATGGGATGGGGGAATTCGTGGTTAATGAAGTGGGAAAATGGGGAATATTGTGGATCATCAGAGTTGAAGTCGAGATTTGTTGTAGCAAAAGATGGGATGGGGGAATTCGTGGTTAATGAAGTGGGAAAATGGGGAATATTGTGGTTCATGGGAATTTGGAGATGAGGAAAAATGAGGATCATTAGGGTAAAAGATGGAGGTGGGGAAGTCTTGCTTTATTTCAGTGGATCACAATGGAGGGGGGGGGGGAATAATTTGGTAAGTGCTTATTAGAGTAAATGATGGGGAAGGGGAAAATTGATCGTTCATGGGGAGTTGGGGAAAGGAAGAAGTTACTAATTCATGAGGAGTAAGAAATGGTTAGAATGGGGAGCTGATTGTTTTAAAGTTAGGAGATAGGATGAAAGGGAAACATATTCTTCCTATCCGTTAGGAGATTAGATGAGAAAAGGGAGCCATGTGATAAAGCGGCTGGGTGTAAACCAGCCGCGGCTGTCGATCCTCAAAGAAGTGCCACCTATCCCGTGTGTGACCTAGGCAAAATGGTGGGAAGAACTATGGCAACCCGTTGTTTCCAAGGAGCTAAGAGGGGTGATCGACGTAAGTATGGTTTGTGGTGAATTTCTTTTTAAATATATAATGGCCACAATATCAATTGATTTTGTGGCCATTGTATATTTAAAAAGTCTTGGGGACCAAGAGGACCAAGAAGAAAAAGAGAGTTGAAGTTTGCCACAAAAGTTTTTTTTTACGGTGTTTATTTGGCGTTTGTACATTATTTATAACTATCCGCGGTAGCTCATTGGTAGACTGCACGACTCTTAAAGTGACTAATTTGTGTACAAGCCAACCGCGGGGCTTTAGTTGGGGCATCCAGCTTAATCCCTAACTACAATAAGTCTGTGTCCACCTCCCATTCGAATGGTAACTTATTTTGACATAAAACTACATTGTTATGGCGTCCTTCCTACTTTCTGCATTGGCTTAAGTTTCGGGTTCCGAAATCTCTTAACAAATTTGAAAGCTGTGTTCTGCAAATAATTTAATGCCAAAGCAAGTCCCCCGCAAGAAGGCAACCGTCCTAGACCTTAGTAGAAAAAGGAGTCCGTGACGTAAAATACGCTAGCTAGAACGGAGTGACATAATTGCATAAGTCTAAAAATCTCTTATAACTATCACAAAATATGTATTGCTCGAAAAGAGATGTTCATGTTATTAATAATAATTTTCTTTCAACTGCTCTAGTACTTAGTTTTTATGTCTTGAGGTTCGCCTTAATCAAAGGACTCTGAGTGTTTTTTTGCTTTCATATTCTTATTGACTACTGAAGTACCTCATGAAGGCACTAGTTTAATTGTTGATGGACTAATGGATTCCCTCTATCTATCGCAAGAGAAATGGAAGTATTATAAGAAGTCTTTGACATGGCACTGAATCAAGGCATAGAGAAGTAATGTATGTTAATGACTAATTTTAGTGTGTAAAGGAAGTTTTTTCTTTTGACACAAGATGCATACAAACATATAAATTGACCGCAGTCCCTCATTTTAAGCTGTGGTGGCCGAGTCAAAGAATCCACATCCACCAGACGCCAGTATACCTCCATCACTCCCTTTAGCTCCTTGAGTATAAAGGTTTCCACAGTTCCAGAACAACTACCCTGCATGGGTCATCCACAGGGTAAGTGGGCATAGATCTGCCGCTAGGCCCGACAGCCACAGTTGATTTATCCCCACCGCTTTATCTCATGGAAGTCACAGTAGAAATAATGTTTATTAAAATGGAAGTGAATGAGACAAAAACTGCTTCATTTGACAAAACAGAAAAAACGTTTAAAAAACACGAGGTACCTCTACTCGAAATCAGGAACGTTTTATCATCCATCACAAAAACGTTTAAAAACACGAGGTACCTCTTCTCGAAATCTGAAACGTTTTATCATCCATCACAAGAGATAGACTATGTAGAAGTTACTGTAGATTTTAATTGATCACATAATGTGTAATCGTTACCCTGGGCATGCACTCAGGGTGACGATTACATCTACGAAAACAAGTCCTTCGCAAGAAGGCAACCGTCCTAGCCCTTAGTAGAAAAGGGAGTCCGTGACGTAAAACTTTGAAACATAATGTGTAGAGGAAAGTGACTACTTCGTGTCATGATAGCTCTTCCATCCATCGCAGGAAACAAACACACGTAGAATGTAGGCTACTGGGTTTTGAACTACGTCAGTAACGTATCACAAGAAGGCTGCGTCGTTTTGAGACAAGGAAGCAAGGTATAGAAGGAACGGCTGTCCTGTTTGAGCCACGAAAGCGCTCTCGACCATCACAAGAGAAAGCGCGTGTGGAAAAGGAAGCTGGCTGCCCTGTTTAAGCCAAAAAAGCTTCTCCGGTTTTACGTCACGGACTCCCTTTTCTACCAAGGGCTAGGACGGTTGCCTTCTTGCCAAGGACTTGTTTTGGCAGATGTAATCGTTACCCTGAGTGCATACCCTTGCTAACCTCAGACCGTGATGGGGCGCGAACCCTCGATCTGACGCCTCAGAGTCGCGGACTCTGCCGCTTGAGCCACGGTGACTACTCCAAGGAAAGCTTCTCCCATCCATCAAAATAGAAGTAATGCGTTGAAGGAAAGAAATTGATGTAATGCAGGGAGTTGCCGACCCATAGTAGTTCTGATGTTGATTATGGTAGGGTGTCGTGAGTAAGCTGGTTCTAACCTACCATTATTGGGTTCTGTCTGTTGATCGTTATCGTGATTTCGAGGAGCCCTCGAGAACCCCAAGATTGGCTGCCCTGATGATATTCCTCTCTTCTCGAGGCTTAATCGTACGAAAGACGAAACCGGAATTTTCGTGTTGAAATATGAAGTATTGGGTATTTGCCGAATAATTTCCGGTGGTGCCTTCTATGATTAAGGAATGTTTTTGCGCGCGTTTTTTTTATACATTTTTGTAAATATATTTTTTCGTTTGTTAAACTGAGATATGAATATTTATATAGTCAGTTTTATTTACAATATATCTGAGATGTTTAGCAACATTAATGCAGGCCATTTTTTTTAACTGACTAAATGTGGTATCAGATTTGTTTAATCTCTGAAAACGTAAAGAAAAAATCTTGATGTAATTTCCAATATTTTTAGGTTTATGATGTTTTGTAACCGTAAGAAAGTTGCTTACAGAATTAGGAACGGAGTTTATATATTTCGCGCTAAAATTAGATTTGATGGACTTTTTTGATGATGATTTGCCTACTATTTCTGTACATTCTTAAGTTGTGAAATATTAGAGGGTGGATCCCTTGGTTTTTCTAAGTTTCTGTACATTCTCAAGTTGCAATATAATACTAGCTAGAGGATGGATCCCTCGGTTTTTTCTTAGCTTCTGTACATTCTTAAGTTATTAAGTAATACTAGAGAGGGAATGCCTTAGTTTTTGTGAGTTCCTTTTTATCTGTAAAATGCGGAAAAATCCCTTGCTATTTGTTAGTGTCTGTACATTCCAAAAGTTCCAAAATAATTCGTTAGTTTCTATATATAATTATTTTTTTTTTGTCTCTAAGTATTCCCTCGTTAATGGGGTCGCTAAATGTTTTTCTACATCAGTATAAAGTGATATAACACTTGGCTTTCGCGCCAATTTAAGTCATAATTTACTGTAAGGAGGGGATAGTAGCTTCCATCTGATGATAACCTCCGCTCACTCAGCAGAACGTATAAGTCCACTATTAGATATGCAACAGATAAGCATTTCAAGTCGCATTTATGAAAGCTATTTCAAAACTTATTTGACATTGGCCGCGGCAAGCTCAGTGGTATATCGAGCGAATCGGTAAGGGACTACCGCGGGTTCGATCCCACCGCGGGACATTAGGAGGATCATCCAGCCTTAATCTCCTAGATCCAGCATGTCCTTGTCCACCCCCATTCGAATGGGAACTAATTGAGACAGGGACATGCTCTGGGGGCAGCTCAAACGGTTCCGAATTCGATTCCCCGTAATGGTACAAACCCTAGGCATAGTAAAGGAGGAGTAGTTAATTCAGTTATTTATTACCAACTGCTAACTCAGCTGGTAACACGAGTTCACCATTAGATGTGTGGGTAGACGGAAGGCTGTTTTGAAATGTTACAAGCATATACCGTAGAGTTTTCCCCCATGTCCCGTCTTTCGTGAGTTTTCACTGTGCTAGCTTATGTCTTGGACAACCGCTGCTTTTTTTGTTGTCTTTTTTTTCGCACCCCGACCTCTTGTTTGTGTATGTGCTAAGAGATACAATAACAATAAAATTATCGAATAAACAAATGTATTAAGCCATAGTACGATTTTTTAGGTAATTCTTCTACTACTACTACTTCTACTACTACTACTACTACTACTACTACTACTGTACTGTAACTACTGCTACCAATAATAATAATAATAATAATAATAATAATAATGATGATGATAATCATAATAATAATAATAATAATAATAATAATAATAATAGCAATAATAACCTTCGTGCTGTAACCTATGCCAGCTTAGCAGTTATTGATAAAACAATTATCCTCACCAGCTTTGGCTTCAATATCATAATGTACTTCTGCAGCTGTAATAATAATAATAATAATAATAATAATAATTATAACAATAATAATAATAATAATAATAATAATAATAATAATAATAAGAATAAGAATAATAATAATAATTATAACAATAATAATAATAATAATAATAATAATAATAATAATAATAATAATAATAATAATAATAAAATAATAATAATAATAATAATAATAATAATAATAATAATAATAATGATAATAATAATAATGATAATACAGAATATGATGATAGCTGAATATTAGCTCTGACTATTGGCTGCAGTAGGAGGGATTATATTCGTTTAATACAAAAACATACATGTAATACTCCCTCCCCCCCTTCCTGTGCCACTGCTTCTGATAAGAGATTACCTCCTGCCGAGGGCAAAAGGCTCAACTTCGTTGACCTCTAGAGGCAGTTCCTCTCTCTCTCTCTCTCTCTCTCTCTCTCTCTCTCTCTCCTCTCTCTCTCTCTCTCTCTCTCTCTCTCTCTCTCTCTCTCGCTTCGTGTCTGTAGCGTGTGTCAACTGAGCAGACCAATGAGTTCACCATTAACATCAGTATGTGCAATAATAAATTACGACAATTAATACATATGTAATATTTTTTTTGTTATACAAGATCATTTACAATAATTATCAGAATAATGCAATAATAGTTTTTTTTAAATTAAGAGTTTTATATAAAATTCCTATAAATGTTTACTTGATCACTGGTTAAGAACATTTACGGGTAACTTACAATAAGTTAAGCCATGTTCTCCTCAACGTTTATGATATAAAAATACTACTACTACTAATAATAATAATAATAATAATGATAATAATAATAATAATAACTTTCAAGTTTATAAAACACCCCTAAAGAAAAAGCGACATTTCACTAAAGAAATTAAAACTAGAAATAATCAAGAGTTTTATAGAAATACATTGCAGCCGGTATATATTTGAAGGAATGTCCTGTAATCAAGATTCTCACGTCTAGAGCAAAAAGGTATTTTTAAACTTGTGATTATTGGACTGGAATAAGAGAACAATTTGCAAAATTGATATAACTGAGATTCTGGTGAGTAATATATTCCGGTTTTTTACGTCACGGACTCCCTTTTCTACCAAGGACTAGGACGGTTGCCTTCTTGCGAAGGACTTGTTTTGGCATATGTAATCGTTACCCTGAGTGCATGCCCTTGCTAACCTCAGACCGTGACGGGGCGCGAACCCTCGACCTGACGCCTCAGAATCGCGGACGCGATATGAAATATACCAGAGAATAAGCCGGTCTTATATTCAACTTATTTTTCCTCTTTGTCACTAATAATTCCCATTCAAATGGGGGTGGACACAGACAGATTGGAGTTTAGGAATTAAGTCTAAATGAACTTCGTAACACCCCGCAGTGAGGTCGAACACCGGTTTGTCATTTCCCGAGTCGAACGTTCTAACCCTTGAGTTACCCCGGTACCAACCTTGGGTTCAACTTTACGGAATGGTTTTAAGCAATCTTATTTGCCGTTAGTTCATTGAACTCAAAATAGTTGGTAGTTATTTGCATAATGTGCCAGTCACTACCAACTCGATATGTTAATTGAGTACCCCATTCGCTACTTTGAGATGAATTGGATAGAACATTTAACTTCCATTCAGAATTGACAGAGCTCGACTCCACGAGGGTGGTTTCTAGTAGCAAACAAGTTTTCACTCTAATCTCTCGGGGATAGAAAGGACTAGCAAGGGTAGTGGTGTCCCTGTGTGGTAGCCTCTGTCAGCTCAACATCCTCAAATAGTGCAACGTTAGTAGTAGTAGTAGTTTATTAACAAACAAGAATTGCATTTTTTTTGCAATACAATGAATTACAAAGACAATAAAACAAATAATATAAAACGTGAAGATACCAACAATATCACCACTTTATTTGTCCATTAAAAAAAAAAAAATGTTATGAGTGGTGGTCCTCTGTCTTCAAGAGTTCTGACTTATGCAGGGATAAAATTGTCTCTAAAACGGGTTTCGGGAGAAAAAAAAAATTTTTGATTCAAAAGTAAAAGTCGAAATATTAGAATACGCGTTAAAATAATATGCGAAAGAGAATAATAATATTTGATTTAATAAAATGGATCAAGGAGAAGACAAATAAGAGCGAAGGAAAATGAGAATAAGAGCCAAGAATGGAGAGGGTGGGACTAGAATAAGAGTAATCAGATGAGAAGGAGATGGCAGTTTGATAATTATCGTGAGTGACGTAACATGCAAGTGAGGAGACGATAAGAACCATTAAAAACTACCTCAACTGCCTCCTCCTCCTCCTCCTCCTCCTCCTCCTCCTCTTCTTCTTCTTCTTCTTCTTCTTCTTCTTCTTCTTCTTCTTCTTCTTCAGAAATTGAAATATTATCCGTAATCGGAGCAGTTTCTGTATTTATTCTCTCTCTCTCTCTCTCTCTCTCTCTCTCTCTCTCTCTCTCTCTCTCTCTCTCTCTCTCTCTCTCTCTCTCTCTCTCTCTCTCTCTCTCTCTCTCTCTCTCTTTAATACATACTATATTTGGAGCATATATTTACTAGTGTATATGTGTATGTATGCATGGATGTATAAGAGGTCAGCTGAGAAGGAAAAGCTTCCAAATTTCTTTTACTTTCATAATATTTATAACCATTATATGTCGTCAGAATTTATCATAGAGAAATTGTCATAGATGTGTCATAATTAGTAGAATTAAACAGAAATAGAGAATTAAATGCTAGGTAACTATAGTATATGATTTAACGACAAACATTTCTGAAAATGTTTTATAGTATAGTGTGACCGACGCTATTATATGTAATTTAGTGATTATTGCTTGAAGATATTACATATATTGTGTAGCACTAATTAAAAATGTTTGATTCCAGCATTCATACGGTACAATAAGACATACGTTTCAAATTACTCGTGAATATAATATAAATTATATCGTTCAACAACTCTGATAAAATTACCGATTCTGTCATTCTGTGAGCATAGTTTGACCACCGATTTTGGATGTTACTAATAAATGCACTTTTATATTCGTCAAAATTAGTCACAATTCGAATATTGAAGCCAGAGATTACAGGTGGATGCCTTTATTAATGCCCCGCGCTTGGATAGAACCCGTGGTAGCTGCTTCCCGACTCGCGCACTCCACCACTGAACTACCGCCTACTCCGAATATTGCTATTTAATGATCAGTAAAATTCGTGTTAAATGCTTGTTTATTACCAACAAAAAAGGGCGGGATCTTGTTCCGGTTTTACGTCACGGACCCCCTTTTCTACCAAGGGCTAGGACGGTTGCCTTCTTGGGAAGGACTTGTTTTGGCAGATGTAATCCTTACCATGAGTGCCATGCCCTTGCTAACCTCAGACCGTGACGGGGCGCCGATCTATCGTTCTGTAATCACGTGACCTGTGGTGTGGACTGGTTTATCGGACTCCAATCTTAATGCAGCCACTGGGGTAGCAAGACATCTCAGCTGGGTGCCGGTCCCAAACTGGGCTAGTGAAAAACATCGACCCCAAATGAACGCAAGATAAGTTTATGCCAAAGAAGATCGAACTCTTGTCTGTTGGGTGGCCTTCTTATGCCCATCCCCACAGGGATTATATCCCCCCCCCTTTCCCAGAAGAGGAGATATGTGCTGTTGATTTATCTGGCGTTCTTTAGATAGCAGACCGACGCCTACTGGATGTCCCCAGCGGTTGCTATCGGATAGCTGTCGGAGTGATAGCGCGGTTCTGGTGGTGCCACACATTAAGTATAAAGGGGGGTTTACACGGTCAAACGGTTCGTCGAACGCGGTTCGACAGACAAGTGTTTGAAGTGATGTTCGAACGTGTGAACGGGGTATTTGGTTGTCGAATACGTTCGACAAACGTGTTCGACAACCAAATACCCCGTTCACACGTTCGACATCACTTCGAACATCACTTCATACACTTGTCTGTCGAACCGCGTTCGACGAACCGTTTGACCGTGTAAACCCGCGTTTAAAACACACTCCAGTATTTTACTCTTACCCCTACCCCGACCCCCATCTTATATCTCCCCCTACCCCTCTTTTCGTCTCCTCCAATCCCCTCCTATATTTCACTCTCTCCTAATTTCTCTTCCTTCCCCTTCTTTTGTCTCCTCCAATCCCCTTCCTATATCCTCCTCCTCTTTTGTCTCCCCCCACCCTGTCGCTCCCCCATTATTCATCACTCCCTGCATTCTTAGCTCCACCCTTCTACCATACCCCCCATGGCCTTCTCTACCCTCTCACTTGTACCCTCGTACCCCCCTTAATAACTCCCCCTTATCCCCTGACCCCCATATTTTTCACCCCCCCCTCCTTGTCATTTATTTCTATCCCCGGCGTTTTTACCCCTTTCTTCTTTACCCCCCCAATTGCTTCCTCATCCCCCATCTACTACTAATCAGGCATTCCCCCTCTTCCTCCTCCTCCTTGTCCCCTTACCCTAAGCCACTCCCATTTCTCTTCCCCTCTCTCCTATACCCATCCATTAACCTAATGTTAAGTCCCCATTCTATAAAAAACCTCAGCAGTCCCCTCATTCTAAGCCCCTCCCATTCCTCCAAGCATCTCCTCTCTCCCCCCACAATTATTACTTCACAATGGTATGACGTCACATGTAAATATTAAAAATTCTGTGCATTCTCGCCTTAATTAACTCTCTGAAGAATTTCTATTTGTTTGCATATCGCCACTTGGTCTCCTCCTCCCCCCTCCTTGTCCTGCTGCTGCGCTTGTTTTTATTATATATATATATATATATATATATATATATATATATATATATATATATATATATATATATATATATATATATATATATATATATATACATATACATACATACATACATAAATACACACACACACAGGAAGTGTCAGTAGCTGTATGGTCTCAACATGCCACCTTTCTATGGTTGTGGTTGCTGCTGTCCAGATATTCTTATCGATATTGAATACCTCCCTTATAAATGCCTCAGTTTACCTGCTCCCATTACATGCCCTTTCGCCCTATATGTACATACAACCTCTCTCTCTCTCTCTCTCTCTCTCTCTCTCTCTCTCTCTCTCTCTCTCTCTCTGGCAGGTCTCCCAGACTCTAGATATGCCACAGTACACCTCCTGTACATTATGCGACCGAACTAATGCTAACACTCTTGACCACTACTGTCTTCAGTGCCCCGCAGTGAGAGATGTTTTACCACGAGGTCAGAACTTAATACAGATCTGCTCATTTTTACTTAATGATGACAACCTTGATGTTATTCTTGCTCGTTTTCCTCACTTTGGTGGCCATTAATTATATTGAATTATACATATATTTTCTGTATGTTGCTATATAATTCTGTTTGTGCATTCTGCGTTTCTCTGAGCTTTACTTTTGCATATAATGTACTCTGTGCTGCCATTCTGTGAGTTGTGTGTTAGTATGCAGCAATGTTTTATCAATATGTACACCTCCCTGTAAACCATGTTCAATTCTTGGTTTTATATCCATTTGAAGCATTATTTGTATGAACTCATGTAATGTCTGACGCCTTGGCGCAATAAATTAATAAAATAAATAATAATCTCTCTCTCTCTCTCACATATTATTTTCCTTGTTGCAAAACACATGAGAGTGGATTTGAGGATCCACTACGTATGGCGTAACACTATAAATTTTCTTTTGTTTTTTTTATTAAGTGACATGTTTATTTATTTATTTTAAAAAAGTTTTTCTTGGTTATATTTTTATAGTGGACTTATGTACCCAATTCTATTTTCATCAGTTTAGCAACCTTTAGGTGCTTTTCAATTTATTTATTTTTTTTTTAATTCGTAACCTTGTTTTTTTGTACTTGCTTTGAGATTTTAAGTTTCTAGTGTTTTTTTTGTTTTGTATTATTTTTATTTTCAATTATTTATTATTATTCCTTCTGTATAATTAAAAGTTTTATAGGTTTTTCCTTAATTCTACACATTTTTTTTTTTAATTTTTATTTTGATTTTTTCTCTATAAATGACTAATATATGCATGCACTTTATAATGCATGAATGAACGAATAATGAACATTATGTAAAAACTTACACTTTTTTAAATAAGTGCGTGTATGTATGCTTGCGTGCGTGTGTGTTTAAAACGTTTAACTGTTGAGTATATAAGCATTTGGTAACCTGCATTGAGCCCAGTCTTATATGCAAAAATTGCCCTGCATTGTCAGGGTATATGCAGTTTAATCCTTCAGAGACGCCCCGGGGGGACTAACGATGGTCGGAGAGATAAAGTTACGATCTCTCTCTCTTCTCCACCAGGGGGCTTTACTGTTCTTAGTTTGCATCTTGCTCACCAGGGGAGCGGACACATCCTCCTCCTTCCCTATCTTTTCATGCACTGCTTAATGTCTGCTATTTGTGCTTCGCCTATCGGTGACAGGTGCTCATAAGAGATGTGGGTTTTTAAATGCTCACCATTTATTCATACATTTTATATATATATATATATATATATATATATATATATATA
The DNA here is from genome assembly GCA_037179515.1 of Halocaridina rubra. Taxonomy (NCBI): domain Eukaryota; kingdom Metazoa; phylum Arthropoda; class Malacostraca; order Decapoda; family Atyidae; genus Halocaridina; species Halocaridina rubra. Next base: position 7,120 of record JAXCGZ010013762.1, on the reverse strand, counting down.
TATATATATATATATATATATATATATATATGTATATATATATATATATATATATATATATATATATATATATATATATATATATCGATAGCTATAGATATATATATATATAGATCTAGATCTATTGTCTGTGTGCATGTTTATGTATGTCTGTATGTATGTATGTATGTATACAGTCCTCATTGGTATTGTAATATTAAATATTGTAAGCACTCTTGGGATATTGAAAATAGAGACCGAGCAGATTATCCAGATCTTTTGACTGAAGATGGCTTTTTACTGCAACCGAAAGTTTTGTATCGTTTGATATCTCCTTCCATAGTCAGTGGAAAGAAAATGTTTTAATCATAGTATATAATTTAATTATAGTACATAATTTACTGTGCCCTTGCTAATATTAATGGTCTAATGTACAGAACAAGTCATTTATATGAATGATCTTTGACTTTTTATGTATATTTGTTAATTTCCATTATGAGGGTAAATACTTAGGTTAGAGCTGGAAATAAGGGCTGGAAGTTCTTCTTAGTGCTCTGCGGTAGGCACAATCACTCCACATTACAGACTTCATCTTTGGCACCGTAATCAAGCACAGAACACATCACTTGATATAATTGATTATGATTTTTAGGAATTGAGAAATCAGATTCTCACAACTGAGAAGATAAAACTGATTTCACGAACTGTTCTCACAATTATCTTCTAAAATTAAATGGATGGTTAAGGTATCTCAGTAGGTCCAAACCACTTAACTGGCTCTCACCTTTACCTGTCAAGGAAAGTCATCAGTCTTTATATACAAGAATTTTCATGTACCATACGGAGACTCTTTATAAAGGTCGTGCTGTAGTATGCTCTTGGGGAGGAATCGTATACATAAGACTTGATGCCGTTTGGGATATAACTGTTAAGGTACTGAAGGAGGTCTGCATGGATGATAGCAGTTGAGCCTGTCCTTCATCCACTTACTAAAAAAAGTACAATCTTACAAGACTGCTAACAAGTCTCACAACTAGAGACAAGTGCTAGTGGCGTCTGAACAAGAGGTCATAGAGCTTAGATTGATAATATATTTTTTTTTCACGTAACTTTTTAAAGAACTAAATAAAAATGAGTGGTTTTCTCTTAGTGCCACAGTCAAAGACCTTGGAAAAATTATTAGCTATATAGACACCCTATTTGAGCTTGGATGATGGTGATACATTAATTTTAATGAAAAAAGTAGCAGTACTAATAGTAGTAGTACTAGTAGGAAGAAAAGCATTGCATGAAAGGATATTTTTATGATCTATACTTAATGCTACTAAGAGTGAGCGATTGCCAAATGTGTGTCCGGATACAGTTATCACCAGTAACGGCCATGCGATAAACAAGGCAAACTACATTATCATAAGAGGGCGTTTTTGGCTTCCTATCTTATACCCCCCACCCCCTGATAACTCCACCCCCCACATCACCCCATCTATCTCTCACATGACCCATCCCCCCGCCTTTGACAGCCTGATATTAGATGTATGATTCTTGATGTATTATTTATATGTATACTTTATATATTACTGTTTAGTATATGTTTATTCATGTGTTAATTTATATGTTTATGTTCATTGTTATGATTTGTTTGTATGTATATTTTATTGTGTTTTTATATATTTATTTGTTCTTCATATGTTACTGTTGTGGTTGACTTAATAATAATTTTTTGTTGTAGTATATTTTAAGTGTTTATTTTGTGTTTTATACACATACATGTAGTATTTTATGTTATTAATAAGTTTATTTATATATCTGTTTATTTGTTTATTTATATATGTGCTGCGGATTGTTGTTGTTGTATGTTAGTTTAGTTATCTATTTTCTTGTTTGTTTACTTGCATTCTTTCTTAGTGCTTTTTCTATGCATGCAGTACTTTTATATTTCTTAATGATTATATTTATTAATTTCTTTCTTTATTATCGTTGTTTTTTCCTTTATTTTTCGGATTATTTCATGTTTTTTTTTATTATTTTATCGCATTTTTCATATATTTTCATGTTTTTCCCTCCACATATTTGGTACTTACTGTATTTTTGACGGTGTTCTTCTATTGCCAAAGTATTCAGATTTAACCCCCCGGCTCCAACGTGCTGTGGTCACCCCAAAGAGGAACTAATTATGACGCATAATACGGGGTAAACGTTTCAATTAGTTATAATCATTACCTTATATAGGATATAAAGTCAAGCCTGTGCAGAGCAGTATATTAAAATATTTACTAAAGAAAATAGTTTTTTTTTTACCCAACTATTCCTCAAGCATCGTTGAAGGCGACTAACAGGGATATTCACATTTGCGGGGAAAGAGGATTCAGCCCCTTAATATCCCTACATGGAGTATGGAGTAGAGATATAGGGACTAAGTGATTCTTGAAGTAATCCCTACGTTCCTAAGGGGATTTCTTTTCTTGTTATAGAATTGTGTATATAAGAACCCTGTTCTGTTGCTTAATGTAAAATTATTATTATTATTATTATTATTATTATTATTATTATTATCAGTATAATCATCATCATTATTTATTATTATTATTATTATTATTACTATTATTATTATTATTATTATTATTATTATTATTATTATTATTACTATTATTATTATTATGCCACCATTGCTATTATCATTTATCCAGTCAATCCGCAGCGTTTATCGTATTTCTGTCTATCGGTGTATCTATCTGTCTATTCGAGTGCCTCCCTCTTCCTGTCCTACTGATAGCAATATTAGACATCCGATGCTGATCCAATAAGTGTTATTCTCCCGGCACTCGCCTGATATATAACTTTTTTTTTTTTTTTTTTTAAGGAAGAGGGCATGTTATGAGTGCATATTGATATATCTGTGTGTGTATGTGTGTAATATATATATATATATATATATATATATATATATATATATATATATATATATATATATATATATTTATATTCAAATAAGCATATTACCATATGTGAAAACATGAATTATATTTTACCCGGACTGGGACTCGAACGTAGGACACATTATTACTGTGCCAAGGCGCTACCAACTACACACACACACACACACACACACACACACACACACACACACACACACACACACGCTCTCTCTCTCTCTCTCTCTCTCTCTCTCTCTCACACACACACACACACACACACACACACAAACACACACACACACACACACACACACACACACACAAGTCTATATATATATTATATATATATATATATATATATATATATATATATATATATATATATATATATATATATATATATGATGTTGAATCTGCTTAATGTCACCCTTTCGTATCATATTGCAAAGGGCGTGCTATATGGTATGTCTGAGGTGGGTGGGCGAACGGGCGTCGGAGGGTAAAGTTGAGATTGGATAGAAGTGGGCAGGCGGGCGCCCCTAATTTTTGCACATCGAAGCCATGTGTGGTCCCTTTGGCTATCTAAGTGATATCTGATACGGGGCTAGTGATCCCTTGATTTTATCTCTCTCTCTCTCTCTCTCTCTCTCTCTCTCTCTCTCTCTCTCTCTCTCTCTCTCTCTCTCTCTCTCTCTCTCTCTCCTCTCTCTCTCTCTCTCTCTCTCTCTCTCTCTCTCTCTCTCTCTCTCTCATATACACTTATTTTTCCCTTTTATTTTACTTATATTGCATCAACTCTTTAGAATTTTGTGTGTAAATCTATTTCTAATATAGATGTCTAACGTTTGGTCCTCGCGGTAGCAAATGGTGTAAATGAGATTTGTGTATTTGTGTGGTTATGTGTTTGTGTAATTACCTAATTATGTGTGTGTTCGCGTAAATGCCTAATAGTGTGTGTGTGTGCATTTTTTTTTGTTCTCGCTCACTGGTAAAGCATGCAAGCCTCTCATTCCTGAATAACGGCGATATCGCCGCGGGACGTCAGGAAGGGTATCCAGTCCTAATCCCCCAGCTCTAAATTGTCTGTGTTCTCGCCCAACAGAATGGGGGACTCACTGCACTACATAAAAGGCAAACATATGCGTGTTCTTATAACATATGTGATTAATGTAGTGAAAAAATATAGTAATAAAATAAGGATATTTTCAAATGAAGAGATTTAAAAGTGTATTGGAGTTGGGGGATAGAATGATAGAGGGGGAGGGAGAATGGGGTTGGAATGATTTGAGGATAGATTGGATAAGTGCAGTGGATAGTTTTTGAGGTGATGCCCCCCCACAGAGGAACATGCCTCTTGCTAGACATGTTGCAGAGATATTCTCTCTCTCTCTCTCTCTCTCTCTCTCTCTCTCTCTCTCTCTCTCTCTCTCTCTCTCTCTCTCTCTCTCTCTCTCAGGAAAGCCTACTGAAAATATTTTCTCTAACGAATGAAAGTTTTCAATTCTCTCTCCCTCTGTGTGTGTGTGTGTGTGTGGACGTCAGATGCTGTTTTCTTACACGTCATTTATGGGTAGATTCCCACCATGCCCTGTACGAAGCAAAGGCCTTGATAAAGACATGACAAAACTTATCCGCGTTGCTTTCGGGTTTACAAAAGAAGGCTGTTTGCACATCCTTTCCATTTTGTGGCGATGTTATTGTTGTTATTATTATTATTATTATTATT